>OVAN01011277.1:0-14864 GCA_900406275.1 Anastatica hierochuntica
ACTTCCATGTGGCTAAGGATTCGATCCTTAAAACACTTAACTAAGGATCGACCCTTAGCCCATGGAATATATATATATATATTTTCATTACTTATAACATAGGTTTTTGTGTTAAGGACTCCATAAAATTGCCGTTGAAGCTGGTCTAAGAGTTAAAGTTGTTGGTGTGAGAAAAATTTATGGGAAGAGGACCACAGTTTTTTCGATCAAGCATTATACAATGTGGGTGCCAAAACATTACTATATTTTTTGAAGTCATACAAATAGAAACTATAGTTATATAGTAAATAAATTTTTAATGCTTCTTGCAAAACCAAATCACATGTAGAAAGGTTATCAAGAAAAAGGTGGTGATCATAAGTTAAAGTCAAATGTCTTAAAATGGATGACATAAGAAACCTTTACGATCGATAAGAAGACAGCTGTTTTTGAAGATGAAACCGAGTTGTAATTACCAAATTCAATTAAATTAAACTACAAATAAACCAAATTAACATCAACGACTTCGTTATGTGACATAACAAATGTGATTTTAATATGTGGGAGGTCGCGTGTTGTGACTCGGTGTTAAATACCGCGTCGACTCAGTTTCACACTTGTGTGGAGTAATAACATAACCACAGATGATAGAAATTCATTTATCGTCGAAACTCATTTCATTAAATTTTTGATAAAAAATTCCCCTCTAGAGAAGTGGGTCTGATAACTATAAGGACAACATGGGTGAGAAGGGAATCTCTTACCCTTGTCATAGGTATGGTTGCCTTGACCGGTTTTTCGTCGGAATTTGAAATTGTCAATCAAAATTCCGTCTTCACAATAAATGTAACGAGAGAAAGTTTGTCGGTTTTCCAAAAATCGTCAGAAATTCGTCAGAATTCTCGACGAATGTGGTTTTGTCAGAAATCTTAACAGAATTATGACCATTTTTCTTGCTCGTATTTTTATCATTAATTCGTCAAAATTTTATCGGAAATTTCCAACGACATTTTTGCCATCGAAATTTCTGTCGGAAATACGTACGTTTTTTTTTGTAGTGTAGATGATAGATAAGAGCTAAAATTTAATTCTTTTAGTTGTATCATATTAACCAATTCATATAGTTGAAATTGGCCTTTCACTTTTTTTACTGCATGCCGTATTGATTGATCGTACAAAATACCAATCATACTATATAGACACACCACATATATTTTATTTATTTGACCAAACTAACATGAGGAAAAAATTATATTTATTCTGTATATGTTGCCAAAGAAAAAGATTTAGAGTATACTATACGTTTTCATTTGAATTGTTTTACAAATTCTCTACACTTATTATACTCCTTAAAATACGGACAATAATTCCTCTTACCCAATATCATTATTCTTATTTGATTTTTTACGTTTTTTCAGAAATGTTATATATACATGTATATAATTCCCTGTTGTGTATATATATATATATGGATATTTTCCGATTTTGTATGTAGATAACGATATATAAGCATAGAGAGTGCATGTGAAATATCAATTATGAGAAATATAGCATGTGGAATGAAACTTAGTGGAATTGCAGCTTTTTTTCCTGGTCATACAATCGAAGAGATATTATGATAGAGCTAAAAATAGTAAAGTAATTACAGAAACAAAATAATTTCAAAATTTTTTTGTAATACCCGGCTCATTTTCAGTCCAAATCCGAGTCCTAACCGCTAACTCGAACCCTAAGCCGCGACCCGACCCGGAATCCTAGCCTAAAAACCCTAAGGGTTCGACCTCTCTCTCTCACGTAACCAAAGTTAGAAGAAAAAAAAAAAGAAACAAAGAGAAAGAGGAAGATGATGAGCCGAGAGAGAGATGAGAGAGAAGAAGAGCTGAGCCGCCGCGAAGGAGGACACACCGGCGCTGGGCTGACAGTCGCAACGGAGGAGAGGAGAAGCCAGTGGAGTCGGACCGATGGAGCAGTGGTCGCGGGAATCGTATCCGAGAAGGCGAAGGGTCGGATCGAGGAGGATTTGACGTCGGAAAAGGCTACGGAGGCGGGGGAGGGCGTCGTGGTGGTCGGAGAAGATGGAGCGACGACGGAGGAAGCCGAAACCGTGGCGATCGGGGGAGGTCAGCCGTGGTCCGAGGGTTGTAGCGTGAGGAGTGGTGCGATCGCGGCTCGTGGTGAAGTTGTGGCGACGATCGGAGGCTTCGAGGGTGAGACGGCGACTCAGGAGGTGACGTCGGGCGGTGGTGGTGGCTTGAACGGGGTCGGAGGAACCCGTGGTGCCTCGGGTTTGGGGAAAACCCTAAGTGGCGGCGGTAGCTTGCTCCGCAAGCTGAGTGGGAATCCTAGGGTTTCGGGTGGCGTGGAGGAGAAGCAACCCGTGGGACCCACACTCGAAACCGAACCGGAGAAAACCGATGGAGAAAACCAAATCGGCGGAGAAAACCGGACCGAAGTGAAAACCGAACCCGATACCGGTTCTGAGAAAACCGAAGCTGAAACCCAAACCGGAAAGGAAACCGGATCAGGTGATCAAACCAGAGGGGTGAACCGAACCGGAGGGTTAACCGGATCAGCGCAGCAAACCGAGATGGCTAGACCGGGGGATAGAGTTGTAGTATCCTGCGGATCTACCATGCATCAATGTTGGGAAGCCAAAGCGGAAAGTTCCCGGAAGCGGTCCAGAGACGAACCGGTAGAAGCAGATGAGCTGCTCAGAGCCGCGAAGCAGGCGGTTGCTTCAAGTGCGGTGAAACCGTCCACACGGAGAGTGAGTGGACGAGCCGAGTCTTCGGGAACCGGTGCTGGAGTAGTGGACCGGAACCCGGAAGACGTAGCTCAGGAGTCTTTCACTTCGGTAAGCTCCTGACTCTTAGAACTTTCCATTTTTGGAACTTTCCTGAAATGGCAGGTTTCCATTTTTAGGAAGTTTCCATTTTTGGAAAGTTTCCTTTTAAGGCAGCTACTATTTATAGCAGGTTTCTATAAATAGCAAGTTTCCTTTTTAGGCAGGATTACCGGTTTAGAGGACTAATCGGTTTTCCTTTCAGGGTTCATCCTCTTCCGAAGGAGGAGCTGCTTGGAGTAATAGAGGAGATGGCGTAGACCGGGAGTCAGGCTCAGGGGAGCAGAACGCCGCGGAGGTTTCTGCAGAGGTTCCGGAAGAAGAAATGGAAGTTGTCAACCTCGGCAGTCATCANGCCAAGGTGAGGAGTTCCCGCCTTCGTTTTCACTCGTTATTCCCTAATTTCGTTAGGCTAGGGTTAGAGTATCGGCCAATGTCGAGCTATATGTCTCCGTACGAGTAAGTGTATGTAATATGTATTGCTTATATAAAGTCCTATACGCCTAAGTGCGATTGTTTGGGGTCGCTAAGTCAAGCCTAGGACAGAGAGTCTTGCAAACCTAGGTCATAAAATGAATAGGTTTAATTTGGCATTGATTGAGAATTACGCGAGATGACTTAGGAATAGAATGAATTAGAGAGTCTCCTCCAGTGGGCGCGGAGCCCGCTGCAGGAACGTGAAGCGTGTGGTGTTTTCCCCTTGTTTTGGAGTAGTACCGCTGAGGCGGTAGGTCCGATAATTGCCTCTAGCGGGGGTAGGTGCCCCTGGTGGGGGTCAATTCGGTCCACCATAGGTGAGTCCTCCGGGAGGGCAACAGACTACGCGGAAGGGTCCGTCAGCTGAGCCACGTAGGCAAGAGGTTTGGCGGGTGGAAAAGAAAGCCCTGAGTCCGAACACACCGGTTTTTCGGAGGGAATGTAAATGGCAGCCCGGTTACTGCGTCGGTTGCTGTAGGTTCTGTGGGAGACTGTTTTGGCTCTGATTGAATCCGATGATGTGTAAACTAGGATTGGTTATGGCCGCGAGGGGGAAAGTTAGCACTGTGTATTGAGGCCTGTGATTTGCTAGGCGTCTAGGAAAGATCTTTTTCAGTAGGAGAGTATAGGAGTCTGAGTCAGTCAAAAGTCATTTTGGTGATGTCATCTGGAGCAGCCTTGGTATGGGACGGGGTTGTGAAGAGTGGCGTCGTTAGCCACAACGTTTGTTAGATTGCTTGCGCGACACACTAGGTGTCTTCTGTGCTTCCTTTAGGGGTTGTGGTCTAGTTCTAGTCTAGCGGGGTTAGGCGGGTAGCGGGTGAGGCGGAGTCGGGTCCGTCTTCACTGAGCGGCTTGTTTGAAAAGTCACACACCCCTCTCTTTTCTCCCTTTTTCCTTCTGGTGTTTCTGCAGGTAAAGTCAGAAGTAATTAATTTGCGGACCGGTTGGTGAAGTTTGCTCCGATTTTGGCGATACCATTTGGAGCAGCCTAGTACCCTCGGGTTGGGGTCGTTACATTTTTATACTCAGATTTTTTTAATGACACATCAAATTTACAACTAATTTGATGACATTATAGCACCTCGAAATTTCAATACACTAACTACCACCACATGAGAAAAAAAAATATCAACACCTAAATAAAACTAAATCAATAATTTTTTGTAAGATTTGGGAAATTTTGTAATAATACGCAAACATATGCATTCTTCCTATGTAGATATAAGACAACAAAAGACATAAGTGAAGAAGAGCATAAATGGCGGGAATGACACCAAACTGCAAGCATATAAATGTAGGTTGAAATTTTTAAATATTTGAAAAGCAAAATGATAATTTATGTTGTGAAAAAAGTATAATAATTTTATGTATCCCAAAGAAGAAGCATAACTTTTTATACTTTGGTTTTCGCTCCCATTTCTTGGAGTATATTTTAAGCCCCGTTTTTGTTCAATATATTATGATTAATTTACAGAAATACACTTAAAAGGAAAAAATTTTTTACATTTACACCTGTCTTTTAATGGTTCTCAAATATACACCTCAAATATTAGAGTTTAGGGTTTAGGGTTTAAGGTTTAGTGATTAGGGTTTAGGGTTTAGCTATTAGGGTTTAAAGTTTAGGAATTATGGTTTAGGGTTTAGGGTTTAACGTTTAGGGTTTCTTTTAGTCTAGGGGTATAATGGTCTTTTTCATTAAAAAGGGAGGTGTAAAAATAAAATTTTTTCAAGCAGGGGTATTTTTGAAAAACAGACAATACAAATGTGTATTTTTGTAAGTCTCCCATATATTATTTGAATTTATTCTCAAAGTTTCTCAGATTTTGAGCTGCCAATCAATTATTACATACTTATCTGCACAAATATCATACAATAGTCTGAAATATCGTGGTCAAATGGTAAAGACGTGCTCCTTCCTAGAAACAGATTGTGAATTCGAACCATGTCGAAAGAAAAATAAAAAATGAGTTAGCTCCTATTATATTTTGTTAGTTCAAATACGCTTGTACTTTTTCTAAAACTTATACACAAAAGTTTTATAAAATTAGGATGCGCATTTAGTGAAGTGGTTAAAAGTCCACATCTGTAGTCATCCCACCAGAATTTTCGACTCTACTAAATCGCGTGGTTCTACATAGTAGAGTTATTTGGCTATGGATCAGATCGATCATATTGGTGACAAAAAAAAATTATAAAATATGTGGTCGAACAAAAAAAAACTATAAGATCCATACATTTGTTATATATTTTGTTTCTAAATATATTTCGGACTATCTTAGAATTTTATAATAATTTTAAATAAATTACGTTGTTAGTTTTAATATCAATACTATAATAACTCTAGCGCCTCTCCATGAGACGACACATAAGCATTTTCGTAAACTATAAGAATGACACATCATTAAAAAGATAAATTGATCAACCAATCAAAACAAAACATTAATACACATCATGTTTTGTCAATTACACATAAATTAAATATCTTTCCGTCTCTCTTTTTACTGTTAATATTAATTATGTCAAAATAAGACTAATAAATAAAACTCATACATTTATACATCATCAATATAATGTCACTTATATATGAAAAATGCTCAAGTCTTAACCATTTTAAGTTTTCAACTAAATATTGTTCGAGGTGTTTTTCCAGCTTTATTAGTTCTTTTGTATTTAGTAATTCGATCAAGAGTTTTGAGACATAATTAATCAATATTTTATTTGCGTGTCATTTGCTTCTTGAGATAATTCAAAATTATCAATTTAGATTGAACTAGCTTTTTACAAAATTAAATTAGAAAGATGAAAAAAATAGTTAGATATTTCAAATACTTGTAGTTTTAGTTTGAATTAAAATGAAGTTTTTGACCATTATAAAAAATACAATAAATAGGAGAAAGTATATTACGAATCGACGATGATAACACAAAAATAATATTGTTAATTTACTTATACTAAATTACATATACTCTTTTTATATAAGTATTTTAATTATGTAATACATGTGATAGTTAACAAAAATAATTCGCAACATCGTGCGAATTTTTATCTAGTATCTACAAAATCATCTTAGTTTGAATATAACAATATCAATTATTAAAGTTAAATGGTGGTTGGAACTTAAGAAGGATTAGCAAGAAAGCACATGTGCGAATAAACACTTTATGCTTAAAAATAGTTGTGATGCACCAAGGATTCCCCTAATTTGTGTTTAGACTAAAGTATGTTATAGCTAATAATTTTATGATAGCGTGAATGTAAATTCATCGCATTTAAATTAGTCACATTTTATCAATTGATGTACATGTGAAAATAGTACATAAAGAAAAACTTTTTCAGTAATGTCCATTATGAATGTAAAATATCTAGTAAAAAGTTTCATAAGAAACATAGCAGTCCCTCGGTAAGTATAAGGTCACATCAGAGAAAAAGAATGTTAGAAAGTTTAGGCATAGAAAATCAAACCTCTATAAATTAATACTACTGAAACGAAAATATTTTATTTATTAAAGAGTTATTAATTTATCAATAGATTATTTTGTTCAAAAGTTTAATTAGGGATCAAAAAAAATTATTGGTTTATCGAAGTATTAATTTATCAAATATTAATTTAAAGAGGTTATACTGCTGTAATTAGTATTTATTAACTTCAATTACTGTTAAAACACTTTTTAAATTAAATGAAAAAACAAAGTTTACAACAAGACTAAAGTCTATAGTGTTGGAAGTCCAATGATTGAACTAAGAATACCAAAAGAAGTGACTAAGCTTAAAAAAAGAAATTAGATGAACCAGAGCTTGAAGCTTTAGTTAAGAGGTGACTATATTGACGGTTGGGATTGCATAGATGAAAACTAACCACCTTGAACCTCTTCCTCATTGATCGAAACATTGTCTCGTAAATTAAGGTTTTTTCCTCCTTTTTTATCTCGTCAATGAAATCCAAAGCTGCAAGAGATCTGAGGTCAGTGAAGGGTTGTCTTTGAAGGTTAGAGCTTTGTTCTTAATTAATCAGTTTATCAATCGATGAAGAAGGGAGGATGGAGTATGATAGATGATGTGATGATGCTTGTTATTTCTCTCGGTCCATATGCTATAGATCGATGCTTGCCATGCCCAAATGAGTAATTTCTTTTGCGTTTTCCCCTGGTTGAAGCCGAGGAGTCTCTGCAAATTAATGTCCCACGATCTACTCCATGTGAAGTTACATCACCAGCAAAGCTCAGACAAAATACACCACCCGAATTCACATTCAAAGAAGAGATGGTCTCTCGATTCAGCTTCATTCCCGCATAGAAGACACAATTGATTGACTTGTATTCCCTAGGTAATCAATCTGTCGCTGGTAGAGCATCTATTTAAGATAAACAACCATGTAATGAATATGTTTTTGGGGATCCCCCAGGACACCTAGATTATGTCCTTCCATAGCACTTTCTGCTTGTGCTCCTTCACGATTGAGTAGATGAAATCAGTGGAAGTCTTCTCTTCATTTTCCCCATGGTCCATACATATTTGTCCT
The DNA here is from genome assembly GCA_900406275.1 of Anastatica hierochuntica. Taxonomy (NCBI): domain Eukaryota; kingdom Viridiplantae; phylum Streptophyta; class Magnoliopsida; order Brassicales; family Brassicaceae; genus Anastatica; species Anastatica hierochuntica. Next base: position 7,821 of record OVAN01011277.1, read on the forward strand.
CTACGGTTGAAATTGGAATGGAAGATAACTCAATATGCACCTCTGCTTGTTTTTCAGATCTAGTCGGAGGGAGGTTCCAAGAATTTGCTGTCTGGAGATCTGATAGTGTCGTCCTCAAGGGGATGCCTAGTTGTCGAGGACCTTCTGGTGCTAGATAGTCTTGCAGCTTCCCTAGCTTACTCCAATTGTCGATCCAGAATCTACACGACTTACCATCTCCAACCTTCATCGTAATATAGTTGTAAGCAACTTCTCTCAGCCTGATCAGTTTTTTAGTGAGCCATGAGTGCTTTTGTTTCTCTTTTATTGTCCAGTAGTTTCCAATATCTCCCATCAGAATCTCTCGCCTAAACCAAGCCACCCAAATAGTGTATGCCTTAAAGAACAACATCCAAACCAGTTTTAACATTGTTACTTTATTCCAATGAATCAAACTTCTAAGGCCAAACTCTCATTCTTCTTTGTGCATGGTTATAGTGGACCATGCTACCCTTTCTGAGTAATTCCCTTCAGTGGAACCCTTACACAAAAAAGCATTGCAGAGGGATTCAATTGTAGAGGTGCATTTCTTAGGGAGGATGAATGTGGCGACCAAGAGTTTGTGATTCCATCGCTTACAGAGGTGAGTAATTGGAGTCTACCTGCGAATGATAATACCTTTATAGACCAAGCTGATAATCTTGCTTTTAATCGTTGAATCATAGGTGCACAATCCAACAATGTGAGCTTTTTAGTGCAGAGGGGCATACCAAGGTACCGTATAGGGAAAGTTACAGGAGTGAGACCAATAGCTGTTTGGATCTCTTGTGTCTTTGAGAGGCTAGAGGAGAAAAAAATTATCTTTGGTAAGCTCATAGGTAGTCTCGAGATAGTCTCAAACTCCTTGAGTATCTTCAAGATGTTTTGCACAGAGGAAAGGGAGCCATCCGAGAAAATCAGTAGGTCATCAGCAAAGCAGAGATGTGTACGATTTGAATATTCACATCTATCATTATAATTGAAGCCTCCATTACTTACACATTTTTCCAACATCTTTGATGGACAATTCATGGCAATCATAAACAGGTAGGGGGATAAAGGGTCCCCCTGTCTCAACCCTCTTCTCCCTTTGAAATATCTGTGAAGAAGACAATTGTAGGCAACTGAGAAGAAAGTGGTGGAAACACATGCTTGGAGCCATCCAATGAATACCTCATGATTATCAATTCTCCCCTTAGATAGGTAAATAAGAAATTTCATCTTAGTGTATCGAACGCTTTTGCAATATCTACTTCTATAGTCAACTTCTTTTTCCCCTTATTTCTATGATAACCAGATATTAAGTCTGCTGCCAAAAGAGAGTTTTTTTTATCTTTGGTAGGATAAAATGGGGTAGTTTAGGCTTCAACTTCTCTTCAAGTAGTTTAGATATATCCTTGTATAGAGTATTGCAACAAGAAATGGGTCTATTTTAGTCTGATAAATGGGAGGCTCCAAGTCTCTTTAGGACCAGTGTGAGTATGATAAAGTTTGCTGCAGTAGACAAGAAAGATATTTGGAAGAACTTAATAAAGGCAGTGATGACTTCTTCTTCTAACATCTGCCGGCAAGATTTGTAGAAAGCTATTGTCAAACCATCGGGACCTGGAGACTTGTTGGGGTTAAGTTTGATGACATGTTTGGTTATATCCTCTGGGGTGGGGATAGAAGTCATTATCTGTTTGAGGTGGCCAGGGCAGCTAAAATTGAGAAGACTTTTTATGTAGGACAAAGGACAGACGATAGGCTGCAAAAAGTGAGGGCTGAGAATTGCTTTGAAATGATAGACAGCAAGGAGACTCATTTCCACTAAGTCCGAGATGACTTGATTTGTTGGCAAGGTAGATTGTCTCATAGCATTGAATGAATTTCTTGACTGCATAACTTTGTGTAAATATGCAGTGTTCTGTTCCTCCTCTTTTAGCCATTGTATTCTGGATCTTTGTTTAAAGTAAGCCTTCTCTATTTTCTTTTGAAAATCCAACAGGTTGGTGAGATCTCTCTCTTAATGAAAAAGGGTAGGGGATAGATGAGATAGAGCTTGAACCTGCACTAGTAAATTGTTAATGTTCCTACTTGAGCTTGAATTTGTGAAAAATTCTCTCTATTTAGTGTTTTCAACTCTTTTTTAATCAATTTCTGTTTTTCACATAGAGAAGCCAAATATGGTGCTTGGGGACATGTATTTCTAGCCTGATTCGAAGAAACTTCAATGGTTGATAGAAATTTTGGATGTTTAGTAAGGTAGTTAAAGAGTGTTTAAAAATTTATTTGCTAATTATTTACCCTCCGGTTAGGACCAAGCTTTCATCGAAAGATGAATATTAATGTGAAATTTTTTAAATGAACAAAATACTATTATGATCAACATATGTATCAGTTTTAACCCAAAAAGACATATGTACTTCTTGTAATATTCATTTCATTGTATCCCCTATTAGGAGCCAATAATAATTTAAAATTTTTCCCTAGTCCTTAGTCAATGGCGTGCCACGAAAGAATTCTACAAGGAAGTATTAAACTAAAAGTTTTTTTTGGGTTTGGTAATGTTTATCTAGAATTTTCTTGTAACAACCCTATTTGTATCTTAGATGGACATAAAACCACATGTTGCTAACTCTTAATGAAATTATCATGCAATATGCTACTAGAATTCACTAGTTTCGTCCTCAGAATTTTTAAACTTTTTATACATAATTTCTCAAAATTTTGTTAACTCTTTTATGTGGATATATATATATATATATATAAAATATTTTCAAAAACTATAGAGAATGTACAGACATCTGACAAAAGTATTGGGATCATGTGCAGGCAAGAGAAGTACTTTGTGGGAGACAGATTAGATTCGTAGGTTTAAACTTTAAAGCCTTTTTTTGCTACGTTTTCTTTGAGGACTTGATCAGTATTTGTTAATACGTCACTCGCGACGTTATTAAATATAAGAAAGTACGTCACTTATGGATATAGTTTTTTCCCTTTTATCCAGTCACCATGCTATGTGAATGCTTGATGATTTTTTTTTTTTGATAACTGTGGATTTTTGAAAGGTTTTCTAGGTTTAAAGACTAAATCCCACGAAACTCACGACATTCCATGTATTCTCACTATTTAAGGCAATCTGGATGGCCAAGACGACTCGAACCTAACTCCATGAACTCCATTCGGAACCTCTTCACCGCTAGACCAAGACGACTTGATTATTGCTTGATGATTTTATTTTGGACAAGTTACCATATTTATATAATAGAAAACATGAATTTTTTCGAGTGTTTTTTACATACACCACATAATTTTAAGTCTCTAGCCATATTTTTAGATGCATATGAGAACATGTATTTGTTACACGAAAGTCTTCGACATAAACATAGGCTACACAACATCGAAATCGAAATCAGTTTTATAATATGGTCAAATTGTGTGGAACCAATTAATTGAACCAACTAATCATGCTTAGATAAAAATATACAACTAGAGAAACTAAAAAATAATCATTTGAAAATAAACTTGTTGGTCTATCTGGTTATTAGATTATACTTAGCTTCTTTACTTGCATGATCATTTTACTTTTAATTGAACATAATATCCTCTTTTCAAACATAATATCGATTTTGCTAAGTATTTTCTTTTCATCATTGCATGTAAAACATAGACATTTCAACCGATTAGATCCAAACTATAACGAAAAGGACTCAAATCTTAATAAAAATATATCGTACACGAATCTTGAAAGCACCAAACCATTCTTGACAAGATTTTATCTATTAATTATTTTTTTTGTTTAAAAAATGAGTATTACTACCTGCCTAAATTCGATTGGAAATCTTAGTAATATACTTAATCGCAATAATAAGAAACGTAAACGTTGTATCGATTATTCAATAAAACCCAAAAAACTGAACATAATAATTTTTTTGTTGGTTCTGGGGTTGACGATGTTTAATCGCCGGTTTTTGGTTTTGTAATTGTATTCGTACAATCGTCAACTTTGTATCCCACCCAGGTTCATCAGATCGATAAAATACTAGATGACCAAAAATGAAAATTCTTGTTTCAAGAACGTAAATTACAACCGAAATCCTAAACGACAAAAATTGTTAAAACGGATATAAGCTTTACCTATCCAAACTTTTCAAAAGTTTTCAAGGATCTCAAACCAAATAAAAAAATTAACCAAAAATATGAAAAAATAACTTTTTGTCGCAAAAAAAATTTAAAATCGCAGGAGACCCTAAACGACGGCTTAAGTGGCTTTCCCTATGGACATGTCTAAAAAAAAAAACTAACATCACATGTAACGTAATATTCTCCTGTCGTGATTCAGGATTTCACTCAAAATTTTAAAACTATCTTATTCAGTTGTCAAATAGTGTCTCTATTAATTTTCAAAAGCAATGATTAAACATGCCTATCATTGACCACAGTAATTAACTCATGTTCAAGCTGTTTCTCCCGTGACACAAAATAATTTTACTTTTACCCCATTAATAAAATTTCCAATCTAAAATCTGTATTAGTTTCCCACTTCTAGTAGCTACTTTCTTTCTTTTTTAGTTTTTTTTGACAACCGAGGTGTGTGGGTCGGAGTCCAACTAATTCTTCAAGAGAACAATACCGACGAATAGTTCGGTCTCAGGTTTTCAAATGAAGCTTAAAACATATTTCATATTCGTCTGACCAAACAGGATCAACTTAATTTATAGCATTTTCACACCTTCCCTCAAGCCAATCTTCACGACCAAGCTACTACTACTTAGTATTTTTAGTCTTAATTTGTGTTCAAAAACTTTACATTTTTAGTGTTTTTATGTACTATGACGACAAAAAAAGTGCTTTTATGTACTATATTCCTCTATAACTTGTTTTCTATCATTATTTTTTTGGTCCACAACTTATTTTCTATTCAGTTTTTTTTTATTTATTTCTTAGATCTATAAAAAGTTTCACTATTTCTTAGAAGTAGATTTTAACAAAAAGAATGTAGTTTATGTTTTCAAGATAAACTTCAAAATCCCTGTAACCATATCCTAGTAGTTTCTTTTTTACAAATAAGTGTTAGAGGTTTTGCGTTCAAACTTCTGTCACCGGAGCAATACTTAGTCTCTCTAAATAAAAACTTTTTCGTACGCATATGTATAGTCTAAGTCGGAGGTGGAGTTTTTCCCGAATAGAGGAGCACTTCGCGGTGGGTTAGTCACTATAAAATAAACCTTAAAAATATTTCAATATCGTTGCTGTCTTTGTTGGTAAACCACACATTTCTACATTCGACATAACGTTTATTCACATAGTTTGTGAATACAGCATATATTTACGTACGCCTGTACGAGTTCTGAAGCGTTTATGTACTTTCTATACGAAATTGACTTTTAGTCCATTATATAATTAATCGAAATTAGACATTATTATACAAAAGAACACATCACACGTCAAAGTTTACAGTATATATATATTTTTTTAATCAAATTTGCCTCGTCTCTTCATCGAAGGCTGACACTTAACAATATTCTAGCTACTAATTATCTTTTTTACAAACTAATTGTCATTATTTGTTGAACCGTTGATTGGTTCCTTCGACTTTTGAATCCCAGAATTATTTCTAAGTCCACTATTAGTCTGATTTTATGATGTTCTCGGTTTTGATTTTATTTATGCCGAGGTCAGAGTTTTAACATCAAAGATTTCAATTTCAGAGGCTATCGAGTTTTCGGTCAAACGACCGAGCATATAGACTATCTGGTGGAATTCGAGGAGTTATGCAGGCTTTATTGATTTGAAATTATTACAAGTGTTATTCTCTCAAGATTGTACTTAGTCGGTTCTTTCTCCTCTTTTTTTCTCAGCCCCTCACTTAATGATCTAACGACCTATTTATAGTAGTTTAAGATCTACAGTAATTTTGATTTAATTAAGATTGTAACCGAGGTTACCGCCTTTAAATTTATTCCTGTCTTCTCCTTGCATGCATCGGTCGTGCTGGATGCCGAGACCTCTGCATTTACTCCACGTGTCTTTTTCGCGGCAGTCTGGACCGAGGAAGTGCGCTTCATTAAATGCTTGTCAAATCTCTTTTTGACTCATGAATTAAATGTTGTCGGCCACGACCTCGGCCGAAGACTAGGCCGAGGTCATGGGCCTGAGTTTTTTTTGACGAAAATTCTGCCATCTTAATGGGCCCTTAATTTCTTCTGTGGCCCAATTAGTCTTTTTCTTGGCTTGGTTCCTGTCAACCGAGCCCAGGCCCAACAGTTGTCCCCCCCCGGTCCAGTACACGTGTCTTCCTGTGACTGGATTATATTTAGATGTAAAAAGACGATTGGGCCCCACGCGCCGAGCTCTACGCGAGTGGACGACCTCCATAGGCTAGTCCTAGGTTCCTTTTTGCGAAAGGACCTTTCGATTTCCTCCTCGTTTCCTATATATGCTTCTCCTCTCAGTCTTTTCTCCAACTTCTCTTCATCTGCAAAGGTAAACTTTCTCTCTCTCACTTCTCTCTAAGTTTTGATCTTCTATCTTTGAGTTTTATTTGCTTTCAAACATGTTGGTCGTTTCTATTTCTTCTCGGTCTTCTTCGTCTGATCCTTCTAACGTAGAAGGTTCTGAAGAAAGAATTTCTTCAAATAAAAGTTCCTCGGTTTCTTTGACCGAGGATACTATTGATAGACAATATAATTTAATTAAGTCTCAATTGGAGAGAAGGGGTGATCAAACGGTCGGTAATATTCCAGACGAAGAGAAGGATGACGCGACATCTGCGGCTCCTCCGAGTTCCCCTGCAAAATACGTTGATTCTTTCGGTTGTATAATACCTGCCATCCCGAACTACACATACCCTGAGGCCTGGGTTGATACTTGGCAACAAACAAAACAAACAAAAAAGACAGAAGAGCCTGAGGTCGGCAAGCCAGAGAAAAAGTCGAGACCTCCTCGGCTTATTGGAAACACATTGTCCACCGAGGAGACTCTCGACACTACCTTTCTGATGCGTTTCCGCTTAGATCTGGGAGGTTTTTAGTCCCTTATATT
>OVAN01011278.1:0-14863 GCA_900406275.1 Anastatica hierochuntica
TTCTCCTACCATATATTTATATCATGTGCTAAACAATGATACAATTATAAAAGTCAATCCATATACTATTCTATGTTCACTCGAAAATCCCGAACTGAATCCTAAAACAACCGAAAAATCAAAAAAACCCGAATCAAACCCAAATCTGAAAAATCAGAAAAACCAGAAATATTCAATNTATTCAATAAAAACTCGAACTATCTAAAAATAATTGGAGAAACCTGAAGAAAAATCAAACTCGAATCCGCAAAATCCAAACCTGAAAAAGTATCGTATCTATCCGGGTTTTAATAGTTATATAATATCTTACCCGACCCGAAAAATCCGAACCGAACTTTTCAAAAACCAGAATGGATCTTATAGGGCTGGAGTTGGAGATCCGAATTCGATCCGAACGTGAACATGCAGGATTGCTAACACCTAATCTTAACTTACATGTGTGCATTTGTACTAAAATAATATAATTTTCATACATATTATAGTGTGTATATATATATATATATATCAAAACCGATTTATTACAAAAGCAATAATATATGATTGAATATATAGTCTTATATTGAAAACTATTATATATTTATCAGTATATGTATGCTTAACTATATAAATATTGATACATATATAATGTATAAACTAATTAATCATTTTAGGGGTATTTTAGTCTTTATGTTTTTGAACTGGATCATCTTCATTTAGATGATCTATCTGGATGTTGCTTATTTATGTACTAAATGAACAATAAAACAGAACTTCATCTAGATGGATCATCTGAATGAGCAAACAAACATGGCTTAGGTCAAATTAATAAATATCATATACACATTTATAGATCCTACAACAATTACAGCTTTTTGTTAACAATTACAACTAGTATGCTGACCAATTTTTTCTCTGGTGTTATTATTATTATTATCATTAAATTCAGGGTACATCAAGTCAATAAACAAAGGCGGCTACTTAAACCACTATCGTAATTGGTTAAATACCACAACCAAAAACCCAAAAGAGGGAAACAATGTCCTAAAGAAAAGGAGGCGGATAAACACTAAACCAACTAAAACAAAAGAGTGAAACTAAAAAAATGTAAATTCCAGCTCTAACCAACATAATTGCACCTAAAAAATTAACGCGAGAACCAAAGAAACAAGAAGACCGAAATTGAGCCAAAGAACATGAGCAAATGTAGATTTTCAAATTAAGGCTCCACCAAGACTATAAGCCTGAGAAAAATCTTACACTGCTCAACTAACACTGCAACGAAGGGAACACTCGTGAAATCGCAAAACCGCTGAAGAAAGAAACCAATCATGAAAAAAATCTCCACTTTATAAATGTAGTAGATAGAAGCCAGGTTCAAAAGAAACTCTTGATATGCAACATGGAAAAGAACTAGAACCATCTTATAGGCTTCAAGTAGAAAGTTAAAACTAACATACAGTGATGAAAGATGGAAACATTGAGTGGCGTGGGGAGATTAGTCATTGCCCTTGTTTTTCTAGCCTTAGAGCAAGAAAACACAACTTGATTTATACTCTATCCATCCTCTCAACAGATTTGATACCTACTATCCGCTCGAATATCTCTGCTTCGCAATGTATATGCAACTCAGATAGGTCCACTAATCACCTTCCACAGGAAGATTTTGATTTTTGAGAGTGTAATCAGTTTCCAAATACTTTCTTTTATATGGTTTAAAGACGGTTGCATCGTTGTCTTTGGTATCAATGTAGGTTTTTTTACTTGGTAGCTCAACCAGTAGAATAATTTCACTAAGTAATTCTCATCTCTATTGTATAGCCACACTCAATAATCAGGTTTAGCTACTACCGGTTTGAGTTGGAGAATTTGTCGTATGTTCTCTAGAATGAAAATTTCATTTAGTTTATCATTGTTCCAGGAAGAGGAATCAAGATCGATCAAGTCATGAACCATAAGGTTAAGATCAATCTGACGATTCCGATTCAATGGTCGGCGCAATGATCCATCTTGTAGCCATGGATCCATCCATACTCTAATTGAATGACCATCACCAATCATCCTTCGAAAACCTTGGACCAGCATATCACGCCCATGTAACAGACTTCGCCATGCAAACAAATATTTCGGTTCAGCTCCCGCAGCTAAGAGATCAATATCCGCATAGTATTAACTCTTAAACATTTGAGAAAAATTGAATACGACTCAGTTAAGACTCTCCAAGCTTGTTTAGCCAACAAAGTGGTTAAAAAAATTCAATGTCTTGAAAACCAATTTCACCATCTTTTTAGGGAGACAAAGCTTATCCCAACACAACCAATGCATTTTTCGTGTGTGTTCAGCTGCACCCCACCAAAAAGCAGATATTTTACTTTTTAAGTTTGCACAAGTCGTCTTCGGTAACTTGAAAACAGACATAACATAGAACAACATGGCCATTGCTATCGATTTGATTAAGACTTCTTTACTCCCTTGAGACAAGTTAGGACATAATAAACCATTCAACATTGTCTTGAGCCGATCGTTTATATAGCTTAGCATCTCAACTTTCAAGCCACTAAAGCATTCCAGAAGGCCCAAATAAGTACCTGCACCACCCTCGCTATGGATATTCTTTGTATCTTGGATTTGAACCTTTCGTGATGCATCAACATGCACACCGAAAATGATAGAGGATTCAGAAACATTAATAACTTGCCTCGTAGTTGCTCCATACACCTATAAAATAAAATTAAGATCTTCACTTTGTTGGACTTTAGCTTTACATAGAAATAAGCTATCATCTGCGAAAAGCAGGTGATGTATCATTGGACATGTCAGGGCAAAATTAATTCCTTCTAAGGCCCCTTGTATTTTAGCTATGTGAAGTAAATGAATGAGACCTTACGTACACAATACAAAGAGGAGAGGCGATAGAAGATTGCGTTGACGGAGACCACATTCCAGAATGAACAAACCATGTTTTTGACCGTTAATTAGCATCAAGTAACTTACTGACTTCACACAAAACATAATTCAAGAGATATTTTCTCATGAAAACTAATCGTCGTTAGTAATGATTCCAATTAAGCCATTCAACTCGATCATAAGCTTTGGTCGAATGAGTTCTGAAGTTATGAACGAGTTCATGAGCTGTAAGAGAATGTTATCTGAAATAAGCTGCTTCTCAACGAAAACAGATTAAGTAGCTGATATAATCTAAGGCGTGAACCGTTTTAAGCGTCTGACCAAAATTTTGGACACGATTTTGTAATGGACAGAGCATAGACTAATCAGACTTAAATTTTACATGAAGTCCATTACTTCCTTCTTTGGTATCAAACACAGAAGCTTAAAGTTCCAATCATGGAAGAAAGCAAGAACTTCTGTTGTAACTTGTGAGTCGATAATGTCCCAACATCGTTGAAAAAATAAACCACTTATCCCATCCGCTCTTGGTGTACTCGTCGATTTGATTGCAAACATAGCTTGTTGAACTTTATCACTCGTATGTAGCTTTGAACTTCATCACCCGTGACATTAGCGATCAGGAAATTGTTCATGTTTGAAGTTAATCCTGCTGGAAAATAAGTGAAAATGTGGGAAAAATTGCAATCCTGTAGTATGAAACAATTGATTGAAATAAGCGGTCGCAATAACTCCTTTTGCTTCTTCGGAACATGAAAGACAACTGCATCATCAATTAGTTTAGGTACCTACTTTCTTTTACTGTTGTTCTTGACAACAATATGAAAATATTTTATATTTCAGTCATGCGCTTATAGCCAATTTTCAAGACCATTTTTTATGCCAATAATGTTCTTCTTCACGATAAGCCAGAGTGAGTTCATACTTTAGAGAGAGTAGGTGTCTATAATAGGGAGATATCGAAGAGGATTCAACATTAACGATTGATTTGAGTTGTTGTATACAATCAAAAGAGTTCACATTGGCACACTTCTTCCATCTACTTAGACTCGTATGACAATCAATTATTCGAGACAATACAGAGGTAGTCAAAAGACAATTGCCTTTATTCCAAGCTTGAGAAACGATTTCATGAACTTCATTCTTTTCAATGCAACGATGATCAAAATCTAAACAGTCCACGGAACTCAGACCTCTCTTCAAATAATTTTAACAAAACAGGACGGTGATCTGATCCGGTACAATCAAGAAAAGTTTGGTTAGCGTTTGAGACCAGTCTTTATTCCCGAAAGCTCGGTCAAGTTTACATTGGATCCAAAGGTTGCGCCTCTTTCCTGCCCAAGTGAAGCCATTGCCCTTGTTGTGTAAATCATTCATCTCGCAAGAAATTAACATATCTAAGTACTTTTTGAATGAAGCTTCACTATGTTTAGGTCCTCCTAATTTCTCATAATTGTGGAGAGTTTCATTAAAATCACCAATCGGACACCAACTTTCTTTTCGTTGTGTACCAATACGCATTAGTCTTTCCCATACTCTATGAAAATACTTCACATCAGAATCACCACATATACATTAAAAAAAGAAATCAAGGCTATCAAATTGCACAACGATATCTACAAGGTTTTAGTTACAAACTGAAATTTCAACTGTAGACTATTCTTCCAGATGATTGTCAAACCACCACTCAAACTCACTAGATCCACTGTGAAAAAGCGATCATGTCCCCCCAAACTTGTAAGTCAACAACACATCTCTGTTACTTTTTGTTTCGACTAAAAAGATTCTCTCCAATAAAAACTCTTTACACAATTCCCGAAGACGATTCACTGTTAGGTCTGTACCAAAGTCCAGATAATTCTAGCATAATATTTTCATACTTGCTTCGGTCGTCTCTCGCTCGGAACCACCTCAATCTCCTTTAGCTTCGCTAGCTTGGATGGAGTGTCCATAGTTTCGGTAGCCTTTCTCTTATACATTACCTTAAGTAGTTTAGTATCATTTTGACCGTTGACTCTTGCTGCAACAACCAAACATTTCGATTTAGAGGGTCGCTTCCGGTATTTCCTTGGTTTTGAGGATTTCCCTGAAGATCTTGTCTCAAAGACCAACATCTTGATCTGGACGAACCCCATGTTCCTGGTTTGATGCTACAGACTTTGCTAGAACTCACATAAAAAGCATATTGTCATAAGCTGACTCTCCACTATGGCCATATTTAATCACCGACGACTTTAGTTTCTCGCTGTGTACTCCAGGTTCTGAGTTTTTCGTCGTTCGTTCGAAGTCATAAACAATTCCTTTTCCCTTGTCAAGATCTGAATGATATATCGATAAAGGTTCCAATCTTAGCATTTTTTCTGAGATACAAGGTCTATCTTTGCCTCTATAATAGAGTTTTGTATTTACAACACTCTTGCATTACGTTCAGCTTCATCAATAACCATAAGGTACTACCGAATTTCAAGGAGAACTTCAGGAGTAATTTTTTCTTCGCCCCGTTACCAGATCCTTACAGGCTTGAGCCTCAGATAACACACCCCACAGTGGTCAGATTCTGAGAAAATCGGATTAGACGAAGCTTGTGCCGCTAAATCTGTTTTCTTCAAAATCCTATCCCCATGCCAGACTTGAAGTAACAATGAACAACTAGCTTTGTCGTCGGCAAGAAGCTGACAGATGTAACAACATTTATGAACTCTTTATAAACCAAACAGGAGTTTTGCCACTTTTCCTTTGGGGAAATTCACCTATCTGGATCACCATACCGGTTTGGAAACATCAAATAATACTCATACTCGGATATACGCCTTACGTGGAGGATTCAAATATTCTCCTATTAACTCACCAAGCGCAGAGGGTGACTTTTCAGTGTAGTAACTGACCGATATATTTCATATTTGGACCCAAACTGGAAAAAACTGCAAGTAATTCTGATGGGGAGTCTCTACCATCTCTCCATAACAACATACCAATCATTAAACGTCTGAGCCCCTTTCTTGAGAACCTTCTCCATTTCCTCTTTGTACTTAAATATGAATTCTAAACAGTCTTTACTCGAAGCGACTCCACGAACTCGATCATACATTCAGAATTTGCGTGGCAAGTTCATGATAAGGTCCTCCATTGGGTGAAAGGGTGGATTAAGAGTGCGTACAATAGTACTGAGAACGTTTCTTTCATTGGAGAAATGCTCATGTAGATCGGGCAAGGTAAATGGTATTTCCTCTTCCGCAAGAGACATCAACCTTAACGCTTTCTGGATCCATTACGGCCATGGAAAACAAGCTTGAAGACTTTCTCAGAAAGAGGAGGAAGAAGATGAAGAAGAAGATGGTAGAAAAGATGAAGGTAACCTCTTTCTTCAAAAAACTTCAAAAAAAAAAAATAATCAAAGAATAGCAATTGAGATGATTATGCCACAGAAAATGCAAAAACCCACTATTTTTTACTCCAATTTGTATGAACACTTTTGTTGTTTCAAACGAATGATGTCTATCACCTAAAGTTGAAACCTCTGAATGACACAGAGGTTTATAAGCCCACCATAGGGGAGAGAAAAACGAACGATTTCTCTTTATCAAAATCTGTTAAAAAATCTCTCTTATTTACGAGAAAGAGAAAAAATATTTCAGAAGAATAAAGAAGAATATTAGAAAGAAAGGAAAGGCTTTTTGTTCGTATCCAACCCTCCTTAACTTCCCAGACATAAACAACGCGCATAAAAAGAGCAATACAGAAGAGAAAGATTTCATCCCATCTCTTTTATATACATTGTTCCTTTAGGAGGGAAATAGAGTGTATCTTGCCCTCTACTTTAATTGCATCGTCTTCTTCCCTAAATCTTTAAATTGTTCTAAGAGAAAAACCCATTTCGATATGCTACGGAACTTGTCGCCAAGGTTAAGGAACTTGCCGCCAAGGCTAAAGAGGCTTTCATAGACGATGATTTAGATATTGATAACCAACCACTGAGGTAATTGTGATACATATTCAACAGATTTCCCTTTAGCTGACGATTTCTTTTCCTCCTCCATCATCATCAACCTCTTCTCTTGATGCTCTAGTACATCCAACTTATTCAGTTTCTCCATGATCTCCCCCACATTCTTCTCTATCTTCTCAATCCTTCTTGAATCAACCTTTTCCTCAATCTGATCGGACTTCTTTTGAAGCATTTCTATTAGATCTATGCTCTGATAGCAAAGTTGATACGATTTGTGTATCAATATAGAATTAAAAGATGTAAAGAGAAACATTTGATAATATTAATGGAAAAGAGTAAAAATCTTAGAGAAAGGTTTAAAGGAGTCTCTCCTCTCCTACACTCTCTTACGATTATACACAAATCACAAGATAACCTCTCACTCTCTCTTACCTCTTACATTTATACTACTTGGTGACAAAGGGATATGCATACATGTGCACTTGTTACAATAATTAACCATGGTAATTAACTCTTACTGCAGTAACTTTACTCTTCCCACACGAGGTCAATCAAGTTTTCTTATGATCTTGAGCCTTATTCCTCCTCTTGTATTGATAGAGATTTAGAAGGTGTTGGGCTCCATATGTATCAATACCCCCCCCCCCCCCTTTCAAATCTTTTTTCTCAAGGTTGAAAGTAGGAAATAGACTTTGAATTTTACTCCTCCGTTTCTAAGAACAGTCATAAACCGGTTGCCCTTTCCACTTGATCACCACTTCATCTTGGCCAGCTTTCGTATTGAACCTCACCCCCATTATTTTTTCCGGTACTGCCTCAAGAACACCTTCTTATGTAAGCTAGGGTGGTATCGACATAACAACTACTGCTTCCCCTACCGCTTTTTTGATCTATGATACATGGAAAGTAGGGTGTATATGAGCCTCGGGTGGTAAGGTTAGCCTATATGCCACTTCTCTAATCTTAGCTTCTACTGCATGCAGACTGTAGTACCTTGGAACTAATTTTTCATTGGGTCTCCTTGCAAGTGTTATCTGTGAAAGGTATCATTTTCAGATACACCATGTCCCCATTGTCAAATTCCACCTCTCTACGATTGTATGCATTCTGTTATGATTAAAGGAGTCTCTCCCTTCATACACTCTCTTACGATTCTACACAAATCACAAGATCTTTTTTTTATATCAAATCTCATTTAGCAAGGTCCCAGTAATGTGTTTCCTGCTAGGAGAGACACGACAATCGTGGTGCTTACATGAGAGCATACAATATTTTTAGACCTTTCCTTTTTGGCAAGATCATCCGCAACAATATTCAACTTGCGAGAAATATAGAAAATATTAAACACAGGAAAGACGCTTTTGAGCGCAATAAATTCTTTAAGTTCATCTGCAAATGCTGGTCATTCCCCGGGGTTAGAGACCATCGAGATCAACTGCATGCAGTTTGTTGCAAAAAAAATATCTACTTGAGATTGCACGATCAAACATTCCATTGCCCAAATCAACGCTTCAAGCTCTACATGGAGTGGAGATAGACTGGCTAATGCACTTCTGCTCCAAAATTGGTCTTTAGAATTCCCATCCACGATCACCCATCCATATCCACTAATAGAAGCTCATGGGCTCCATGATCCATTAATCTGGCACACCTTATCCCAAAATCTGGTGGCTAACAATGGCGATGGTGGAATATTCTCCTTTTGGGAGGCTTCATCTCCACCATTGGGAGTTTCCATTACTTTTTTCCAGCTTGTCGCTTCTTGTGTAGCAAGTTCAAGTATACTCACTGCCGACTCCCTTTGATTTTCATACACAAATTTGTTTCTTGCCTTCTAGATGTTCCATATAATCCATGGAAATGTATGTAGCGCCTCCACAGGTGTCCCTAGTTTTTCCGCTTCCCAGAATAGATAAGAAAAATTCGCAAATCGAGTTCTGGCGGAGACGTGAGGGAGTGGTGGGAATAGGAGCCATTGCCCATACTTGCCTCGTTAGAGGACAGACAAAGAGCATATAATTGATGGTTTCCTCCTCCATACCGCACACCGGACAACCTTTTTCTTTGCTAATATATCGATAATGAAGTCTTTGGCATGTAGCCAGACAACTGGATAAACATTGTCACACGAAATGTTTTAATTTTCGTGTAGCTTTTAGCTTCCATGCTTGTGCCAACATGTTAGATATTGTAGGTCCCTGAATAGAGGGTTCACAAGCAGAACGAGAGAGATTTCTCGCAGTCCAATATCCAGATCTAGCAGTATAATTTCCCGATTTGGTAAAGGACCAACTATAGTTGTCCCTCAAATATGCTTTAGTTGGTCTGATTCCTAATATGCGCTGGATGTCATCTTGGGTAAATAATTCTTGTAATCGATCCAGATTCCACTGTTTTGATACAGGGTCAATGAGATCGATTACATACAAATGAGAGTCTTGCTCGGCATTACCACTACATATCACATACAAATCACAAGATCTCTAATTCTCTCTTACCTCTTACTTATATACTACTTGGCGATAAAGCAATATGCATACATATGCACTTGTTACAATTTTTAACCATGGTAATTGACTCTTACCGTAGTAACTTCACTCTTCCCACACAAGGTCCATTAAGTTTTCTTATGGTCTTGAGCCTAATTCCTTTTCTATTGATAGAGAATTGGAGGTTGTTGGGCTCCATATTATCAAACTCTTTAACTTTATGATGTTCCATATGAATATTCATAATTTTAAATGTTCACCTATCTTTAAGCTTCTGTAAAAAAATAAGTTCACCTATGATTAAATCACAATCACTTCGTTTTGTTTTTGCTGATACATACGTCTGCAGAAAATCAATTAACCAAAACTATCAAGTGATGATAAGTTGTTTGTATGAAGTGAATATGAAACTCTATATGTCCAATCATATCGGTAAAGTTTGACTCAAGTGATTTGTGTTCTGCCAATGGTATTGCTTGAACAATATATAATTTCATAATGAGTTCTGAACAAAATCTATAAAGGATTAAAAACTTTGAAGAAACACAATTTACGTCATGGTTAAGAGTAATAATTTCAACAACACATGATTTCTTTATACATATCACACATCCTCTATGTTTTAGCTACTAAACATTTATTGTTTTCAAAATACTCGCTTGTTTTTCGGTTCATTCATCCAAATTAGGATAGTGCACTTTTTTCTTCTTCAAAATTTACTATTTTAATTTTTTTTTTCCAAATATCTTTGATATGTTTATCTTCCGATTTTGTCTTTTTTTTCCCTCCTATTTCCCATCATTTACTTCTCTGCATGATAAACTTGTTATTTCTTCAATAATTATTAGAAAATGATTATGTATGGATTACATAGTTCTAGTTTTATCAATTATGTGAGACTATCTTATTTTTAGTTTAAAAAATTGTTTGTGTTTGTTTACTTGCATTAAATGACCGCTAATTTGAAAATGACAACTAAATCACGGAAAAAGTTAATTTAATATCTAATACTATGACGAACCAAGAACTAGTTCTTATTGATTTTTTGACCCCTTGACCAATTTTAACACTTGGAATTTGTTTTTAGAATTTTTTAGCTTTGCTCTTTACTTGAACTCAGTTTAACTTTTCTTGGCCGAGATCAAAGTTCTCACAGGAAGATTATTAATGAAAGAAAACCGTCTCATCCAGTTTTGAAACCGAGAAGTTGAAAGATGATATTGATTCGATGTTATTACAAGAGTGTTTATCTCTCTAGAATTTATTGAAGTCGGTCCTTTCTCTCTTAATTTCCTGATCCCCCTCCTTAATGAGCTTAACTCGCTATCTATAGAGGTTTAGAATCTACAATAACCCGACATAATTATGATCTTCAACCGAGGTGGAATCCACGTGTCGTCGCTAGCTTTCTTCCTGTCTTCTCTTTGCATGCATCGGTTGTGAGTGGTGCCGAGGCCATTGCATTTATTACACGTGTCTTCTTCAAAATGGTTGAAGCCGAGGAAGTGCGTTGCATTTAATGCTATGAGACTCATTCGTCGCCGTCTTCATTTAATGTTGTCGGCCACTTCTCGGTTCGGAACTGGGCCGAGGTCTTGGGCTGCTAAACTTAACACTTAGTCAAATTTTGGTTTTATTTTAATGAGTTTTATTCTCTTAGATCAGGGCCCACCAGTCTTTTTGCTGGGCTTGACACAAAAGTGCCGAGCTCAGGCCCATCAGTTGTCCCTCCCCCAGGCCAATACACGTGTCATCTAATGACTAGTCTTAGCGCGTGAGAAAAGACTGATGGGCCCACGCGCCGAGCTCTACGTGAGTGGGTTGAGTATCTCGAGGTACGCCTAGGTCTCTTTTTGCTATGGATCTTTCGGTATCCTCCTCGTCTTCTTTATATTCTTCCTTCCTTCTTCTTTTCTTCATTTCCTCTCAACTTGCAAAAGGTAGTTCTTCTTTCTCTCTCTAAGTTTTTATCTTTTTCCTTAGCAATTTTTGTGTCAATTATGTCTGTCGTTTCTATCTCTTCTCGGTCCTCTTCTTCTGGATCAACTGATGCCGAGGCCTCTGAGGAAAGGGTTTCGTCAAACAATAATACCTCGGTTTCTTTTACCGAGGATGAAACCTTTGACGAAAAGTGGAAATTTGTTAAGGCCAAATTGGCTATGAGAGGTGATGAGACGGTCGGCAATATCCCGAATGATGAGAAGACTGATGCTGAATCTGCAGCTCCTCCAAGTTTGGCTAGGGATCTTCCCGGTCCTTCTACCGCCGCTAAACCTTCGAACCAAAATTACACTTTTCCAGAATGCTGGGTTGATTATTGGCAGCAAACAAAGAAGTAGAAGATTGAAGAGCCCAAAACTGGTAAAGCCGAGAAGAAAACCATACCTCCTCGGCTAATTGGTAAGACGTTGTCGACGCCTGAGACTCTGGACGCCACATTTCCTTGGCGGCATAAAGTCCCCGGTTTCGAGATTAGGATTCCGTAGGATCATGAACGCCCTTGGACTTGTCCTGAAGATTGGATTTGTCTTTACGAATCTTACTTCATATTCGGTGGGCTCTGGATCCCAATCCCGCAACTTTTTACTGATTTTTGCCGGGTCAGGAGTATTGCTCCTAGTCAGCTGACCGTGTCGGCTATTCGCAACATGGTCAACATTTTTGTCATGGGACTTGAGCTCGATATCAATGTTGATCGAAAGCTCTTTGATGAGTTTGTTCGTACTGGGAGGAATTCTACTTTTGTCGGCACTTTTTACGGCAATTTTAAAAAGAAAGTAATAATCGGGGAGACTTCCAAGGCGCAAAATTGGCATACTCATTACTTTTATTTGAAAGTGAATGAGGTCTCGGTTGTTGATAAGGAAATGAGAATCTGATCTCTCTGGAATCAGAATCCTGGTAGCCATTACGGAGTAACTTTTTTCTTAGAAGAGAAATTTTTCCTTGCTAATATTTTTGCTTGTTGATTTCTTTTTGCAGTCAAAATCTTTCAATTGCGTGCCCGTCCTTGTGAATTTGCCGTCAACATTGAACGCATCCAGCAGCTCGGTATTCAGAATTGGCCTAAGATTCACATTAAGAGACTCGCAACAGCTCTTAACTGAATTTCCGACGATAGTCAGTTTTCTTTATCCTCCATTTTGTTTCCTCGGTTTCCTTTAAACTCACAACTTTTTTTCTTCCATTTTCTTTAGATTTCCCTGATAAGCTGAGAGCAAAAATGGGTAAAGTCTCTACCGTGCTTCCAAAGGTTCCTCGGAAGTCAAGAAAGAAGGATGAGAATCTAGAGAAGGCTCCTGGCGTTTTTGCCGACCAGTCTGTGGGTCAAACTTCCAAACAACCCGTGGTCGAAAAGCAAGCCCCTCCAGCTAAGACCTCGACTGTCACCACCGAGAAGGCTGCCTCCAAGTCAGCTTCAAAAGCCCTGATCACCTCGGTTGATCCTCTCTCTATAGTCCCGGTTGGGGCTCCTTCTCAACAGACTGTCGAGATTGATCAAGAAGGTCGAGACTGGACCGAGGAGAAGTTGGCCTTAGTTGGGACTGCGCCATCGGTTCAAGGTAAGGATGGCTTACCTTCCGATGAGGAGACAGTGGCCCAACACCAAAGGAAGAGGGCCGCTAGTGAAGCTGTTGGAGATGGCAGCAAAGAGAAGAAGAAAAAGAAGATCTAGTCTACCGAGGACCCTAAAAAGCTAACTCCTCCTCCTCTCAAGAAGGCTCAACCTAAACTAAGGGGTCCTCGGCTAATGGAGGATGCTACTGAATGTGCTTCTCTCTGTAGGCAAATTCACTCTCTGGAGTCCCTAGTAACTCCAGTCGAGGAGCTTCAGTTCTCGAATCTGTTCAAGGATATGTCAAAATCCTTTACTGAGGTTCAATTTTTTTTCCTTTCTTTATATATTCTTCAACTTTTTATCTATTTCATTTGCTGATTTTTATGCTTACCCCTACTAGGCCGGGGACCTCACCAACAGGGTTGTCGAAGCTTACGACACCCTGGTTACGAAGCTTAAGTCGAAGGTGAAATCCTTCGAACAAGAAACCAAGAAGTGGGTTAAGGCAGCTGTTAATGTTGAAAGAGAGAAATCCCAAAAGCTAAGGGAGGAAGCTGCCGAGACTGAGCAACAGCTGATTGAAGCTCGGCAATACAGGATCGAGGACAGGAGGGAGTTTGAGCTGGCCAAAAGGCTTGGGCTCTTCAAAAGGAAGACCTGGTGAATAGGTTAGCTGGGGAGCAAGAGAGGCTTCGGAAGAGTCGAGAGCAAGAAGTTGCCAACGAACGTAAGAAGGTGCTTGCAGTGCTCTCTACCCGGTATGAGGCTTCTCTTTAGAAAGCCAAACACTTTAGAGATGAAGCTAAAGCTGCCGAGGATCAGAGGCTCCTCTTGGCCAAATTTGAAGCTGAAGTGGAGTTGATGGAATATCTGAAGACAGAATACTCCACTGATCCTTCTGCCGACTACTTAGCCGAAGTTTCTGAGAACTTGGCTACTCAGCAGGATGTCGTGAGGAAAATGGAGATTATGAATTTCAATGACGAAGACCTTGACATCCACAGGCTTTCTGGAGATGCTCTCCTCGGCCAATATGGGAGCAACCGGGGTTCACTCTCCCCGAGTGAGACCGTTGGGTTGAAGTCGGCTGGCTCCAATATTCAAGAATCTTAAGTCTCAGCTTGTTCTCGATAACTTCTCTTTCGTAGTTTTTTTTTTGTAAAATTATTATCTTCTTTTTTGGTTGAGGCCGTATGTAGCCCGACCTTGAAACAATATTTTCTTTTTAATGAATTGGCTTTCCATTATTCTATGCCTTAGCCAATATCCTAAGTTCTTACTTTTCAAATTAATAGAAGACAAGGCACGAGTTGAAGAACTCGGTTCATTTGCGAGTATGGACTCGACTTTAATGGAATCAATTGGGCCATTAAGACTTTTAGTTACTTTTGCAATTAAGCCAAAGGAACAAATCAGTCATTTGGATGATCAGTCCATTTGCCTAGGAGAGAAAGATATCGTGAGGAAGACCTCGACTTAAGGATGGATCAGTTGGGCCATCTTCTGAATTTGGCATTTCCAAAATCAGTCTTATCTCTCGGAGAGTATGTTTAAAAAAGGGAAGCTCGACAACTTCTTTTCTACTTAGTCTTATGAAAGATCATAAGTTAAATATATTTTTTTTATATAAGTACAGCTGGACCTCGGTAAGGCTGCCTACGTATCCTCGAAAGAAATCAAACCGTTCGTAGTTCAAATACAAAATGGAACATACTTATATATATATAGCTCGACTTTGATACCGAGGTTGGTGTCTCTGGTGAAGTCAATAGTAGTATCGCTTGAGATTGATTGCGTTCCATGAGTGTATGAATCTTTGTTTGTCCTCAAGTAAAGGAAGAGAAAATTAGGTCTACGGGAAAAGAAGTTTGAAAAACCGAATGGATAATCGTTGCTATCAGAAAACCTTACTACGCGCTTCTTTTACTGACCATAAAAAATTTAGAACGGTTAGAGCATTCTCCCCAAGAGTTCGCTACATGACCT
>OVAN01011279.1:0-14861 GCA_900406275.1 Anastatica hierochuntica
CTCTGTTCTTTATTGGTTCTTGTCTCTCGACATTTAGATGATATAAAAAAAGAAAATCTATTTAATGCAGTATATATATTTCATATTCTACAACATTGTCATAGTTTAGATACTTTTACTGTAACACCCCGGTTCACCTGGCCAAGGTCCCTTCTGGATCTGTTATCCTTCCTAAACTATCTCCAACTTCACACACAATCTCCCAGAGCAATTCTAATAAAATCTTATTCCAAATCACGTGACCATTTAATCCATCACATAACTAAATCCATTCAAACCAGATTCGACCAGAAAGTCTAAGAAAAGGAAACAAAAAAGTTTGAAAAACGAAAAAAACAATTTAAATAACCCGGTCCCGAAAACAGACACCGTTCCCATCGTCATCCGTTCAGTTGCTCGTCATACTCACCTGCATGGACAAAAGGGGGAGGGGCAAGGGGAAAGAGAGGATGAGTGACAGGGGAATCACCCAGTGAGGCATGGAATTGCTAAACACGCAACACCGCAGAAAGGACTTAACATGCATTCACGGGTAACATAGAATTAATACCAAGCAGGCACCTATTGTGCCACAATCAAACATGACATACAAAGATGTCCTAAACAAAACCCCGGTTTTCTCCAAAACGCCTTAACCTGCCGGCAACCACCACAGTGATCGGCTATCTCACTCTCCAACTCCCCGGTTTGTGTAGATCCAAGACTTTCTTTCACTTCTCCGGGGGCGAATTCATTCCCATCATCACATTTCCAAACTCAGATCATCACATCCTAAAACACTATTTCAATTTCCTAGACCTATCATTTCAAGCATCATCCAGACTGACTCGACACACAAACAGGACTAGTAAGCAAGACGCGTTAACCCTATGCTAGCAATGAAAACATCTTAAGGCAATTCTACGGGGGAATAGCACCTCACCTTGACAAATTGAGGACGCGGAGACTTGGCGCGGATGACTTCCGGAACAGCTACTGAACTTCTGGACCTAAACCAAAAAAAAAACTCGGATTAAACCTTAATTCGGAACCTGTCTAAAAAGGAAACTTTCCGTTTATGGAAACCTGTCATAAATGGAAACTTTCTAAAAACATCAACTTTCTAAATCGGGAAATCTGCCCAAAATAGAAACTTTTCTGAAAAGGAAACTTTCCAAAAATACAAACTTTCCAAATTGGGATCTTGCCAAAAATGGAAAGTTTCCATAAATGGAAACTCCTAACACCGAGCACGGGAAAACTACGGGAACGATCTAAACCCTACGGAAACAACTACAGAAACGCGGAAAAAGGAAATAACGGAAATTCCAAAACGCGGAACTACCTCACAAACGCCGAAAATGCCGTGGTAGAGCCGCGGATTCTCGCAAACGGCGGCTCGGGTTCACGGTTCGAGAAGAGCGACGTGGCTGAGGCTCGATCGGCGGCAGCTGAGACTCGATCGGGACTTGCGGCGCACGGAGAAGAGAGGACGGCGACGGTGGAGGCTCGAGAGACGATAGCGTGGCTCGGAAAAGCGGAGACGACGGTTGGGAGTCGCGATCAACGGTGGAAATCGGCGCTGGAGGTTCGGAGATCGCGGCAGGGGCTCGGATCGGGTCACGCGACGGTTGCTGGTCACGATCGGAGCACGGAGGCGATGCGCGGCGGCTGATGGCTGTAACGGCGACGGCTCTGGCATGGAGAGCGACGGCGGCGTGGTTTCTGCGACAGAGAAAGGCGGCGGCTCACGGTTTTGCTCGAATCTCGGGTTTTCTCGGGGTTCAGACAGAGTTTCGCTACGGGATTTGTGGTGGTGCGTTTTTCGAAGTGTGGGTGCGTTTAAATAGAGAGAGAGAGCTGAGGATTTCCCTAAGGTTTTCTGTTCGCCTAAACCGATCTCATCGATTTGAACCGGTCCGGGTTCCGGGATGTTACATTTACATTTTATAAATAGTCATTTATCTTTCATAATTGACAAAACTAACATACATATTTCTAGCCGAAATTTCCAATAATGTTATATTTAACCTATGAAAGCAATAATATTTTGCTAATCACTTAACAAGAGCGTTAACAATCCTGACATCGCATGTGGTATTATTGCAATGTACGTATCTTTGTATTATTCGCACATACCTCATCCTAATACAAACATAATTTACTTAAATTCATTACGTATTATGTGCAATCATTAGAAGCTTGAGGGAATATCGTTGTGTGCAAATACATGGCACGATCTTAGATTAAATAGTTTACTTCGTTAAATATACTTATAAGCTGTTGATTTGGTAAGTCAGCTTACTTGGCGGCATCATTTAATCTGCCGCCTATAATTGAACTGAACTAAGCAATGATTTTGACCACAAAAAAAAAAAAAAAAAAAAAACNAAAGATATGTTGACTATTTCTTTTTGTTTGACTAGTTGAATATGACAACGGTAACATTTGTGATACTATCTTATCAAAAATACACAACCCTTTTTATGCGGAAAAAAAATACACAACCTTTTTTTATATGTAATTTTATAAATTAAACAAATATAATATAAATACTTTTAAATTTGAATAACAATAGAATATTCAATATCTTTTTCACTTAATCATTATAATATAAATATTTTCAATATACAATTTGTTAC
Source organism: Anastatica hierochuntica (assembly GCA_900406275.1). NCBI lineage: Eukaryota > Viridiplantae > Streptophyta > Magnoliopsida > Brassicales > Brassicaceae > Anastatica > Anastatica hierochuntica. The sequence goes on from OVAN01011279.1 coordinate 2,622, forward strand.
AAAAATACAAAAGTTCATACAATGATAAAATTTAAAATAACCTATAAAATTTATAAAAATAATTTATACAAAGTATACAAATTTAAGTTTTTTTTGTCAACCATACATTAATCGAAAAATCTTTCCGAGATTGACTGCCTAAATCGGAGGATGAGAATCTACAAAAATACAATCAGAGAAAATAATACGGGGTCTTCGAGCAAGACAGTCTGTTTGTGTATTAACCGTTCGCTGGATGGTAGAGAGTGAGAAGTCAGGATAGTATCCACAGAGACGCTGGAATTCATTGATAGAGTTAAAGAAAGCTGGCCAATCACTCGGATGCTGCAAAATGTTAAAAGCTCTAAACAATCCGTCTCAAAGGTTTGACAATCTATTTTTCGGTTATGCAGCTCTTCCATTTCCTATAGCAGAGCTTCCATCTCTGAATGCAAAAGTGAGAGGCTTCGACGACAGCATTTCACTTCAACTATTACAATCGAGTTATCCCTATCTTTGCAAATCCACCCAACACCCGAAGTGTTGTTCGATTGTTTCCAAGATCCATCTATTCGACATAATAAGCCAGTAGGTCTTATATCCTCAGTACCGACTTGATCATCTCCCGGATTTGATGGTACTTGTGCATCTTCCCAAGCTACCGAGTCAATCTCTACATTCCTTACAAATTTTAAGTTTAGTCATCTGATATTTCAAAAAAGTACCTCAACGGGATTTTGTTTCACGATATTTCAGATATTACCCGAACTGAACTCATACCCAAACTCATATAGATGCCCAAAAAAACATGAAAAATTCAAAAATTCCAAACCTACACTTGAACATGAGATTTGAAATAACTGCAAAATAAAAAAAATTCCGAAATTGAAACTCAAAATAATCGAAAATCATGAATCCGATACTCAAAAAATCTAAACAAATCAACCATAAATTAAAGGCGAAATTGCTTATTCTACCCCAAATTTTGATTTTAAAGCCAAAACTACAACGTCACTTAGAAGAAATGTGAACATACATCTATTGGGTTTTAAAATACGGTTATCCCCCTTGTGAACAAACAAAAAAAAAACAGAATATGCAATTACCATTATGACCTTCGCGCAAAATCAGACTTCTATAGAGGTTTGATTCTAGACTCTACATGAAGTCTAAATTGTTTTGTAATTCAGACTTCGAGGAAAAGTCTGAAACTGAATAAATTAATAAATAAAATAGTAAAAGTATATTTTGTTAAAATTTTGATATACAGAAATTAAATATAGAATATTTTGTTTATAAATTAAAATTTCATAAAAATGAATTAAATTGAATGATGTTTAGTTACAATATATCTAAACCCCAAAAAATCGGACCTTTTCAAACTTCTTAAAGAAGTTTGAGAAAGATTAATTTAGTAAATTTAAATTAAAAATTTGGAAAAGAATAATTTACTAAATTTTTTACATTCAAAAATTAAATATAGACGATTTTGAATTGTAAAATTTAAATTTAGTAAATTTTAATGAAATAAAAAAGACATGTAAGGTATATTAGGTTCTAAACCCCAAAACATATATTAGGTTCTAAACCCCAAAACATGTTTCCAACATATTATACAATGGAACATTTACATATAACTTTAGGGTTAGTTTCAAGGTGTACGAAATTCATATATGAAATTTAAAATTTGTACATATGTGTTGTAGCATGCATATATTTAACGAATTCAATGTTCATAGATGTTTTGTTCAAGTATTATCACTAATAAGTGAAAATTATTAGACTTAGGGTTTCCTCACACTTCTTAAAGAAATATAAATTTTGGGATTTAGGGTTTAGGGTTTTGAGTTTCCTCAGACTTCTTGAAGAATTCTAAAACATATTTAGGAATAAAATTTAATTTAAAAATCATGTAGTTTAGAGTTTAGGGTTTAATGAGGTAGAAATTTGTTGGAATGAAGTTATGAGTTTGCTTACAGAGTCTAACTAACTACATAATAGTCTACATATATATTGGATTGTGCAAATGTTCAAGAAAATAATGGAATGAATTATGTTTTACATATAAGGTTGGATATTAGGTATTATTCGTAGGGTTACATCTAGAGTTTGTAAATTTGTATTTTATAATGTGAAAATTACACATTCTGATTAGCTTGTGACCATGTTAAACGAGTTTGGCGTTTTTATAAATTTTATATATAACATGATGTTAAGTAAATAGTAATTATTAGATTTAGATTTACTCAGACTTTGTTACCAATTTGGATAAAATAACCTAAATTGAGAATTTACCCCATATATAAACGAAATTTACCAACCATAATTTGTAAAATAAATTAGCAACTATCGCTCTCTAAAACGAAAAGATTATCTCTCTCTCTAAACACTCTCTACTCTGTAGGACTCCGTCGCTGCTTCATCTTCTTCATTTTGGTAATTAATTCCCCTCGACGTCTCTCTATTTTGTCTTCACAACTCTATTTTGTAGGTCGAATCGGTGTAGTCGTCGCCATCGTTGTCGTCACCGTCGCCGTTGTCAACCTTTTCTTTTAGCAAAAATTTTAGATCTATTTGAAAAAAGTAAATTTTTATAACTATTTTGCTCCGATCTAAACAAAAACAGGAATTTTTTACACCTCTCGTTTCAGTTCTAAGTAAAAGACAAAAATTTTCTGTGTCGTTTTAGATATAGACTCCATATGAAGTCTGATATTAGACTCTATACAAATTCTGACATTAGACTTTGTACGAAGTCTGAAAGTAGACTTGTTATGATTCCTTTCGTGGCTAAATTTTGATCGTTGTTATTGTTTTAGGTTAAACAGGATTGGATGATTTTATGAAGTTCCAATGTCGAGTAGTAGTTCACACACAAGTATGAGTTCCACATGTCCACAATCTGGATCATCCCATGGATTCCCTAAAAAATGTTTATGTGGTATGGACCCTGTCATGCAGACATCCACCACTGTCGAGAATTCGGGAAGAAGATTATTTGGATGTCGTAACTATCGTGTAAAGTCTTCCTCTGTTGTGTGTGTAGTTTAATTTATTCCAACTTATATTTGTAATGTGGTTGTATAGGATGGTGGTTGTCATATATTAAAGTGGTGGGATGAGGCTGCAATGGAGGAGTTCCTGGACGACAGTCTTATTGTGGGCCAAATATGTGAAAAAAATGGATCACATTCTTCTTTCTTATGTTGAAAACATGTCTGTTACTAAGCTGGAAGAAGATGTCCAGAAAATGCAGGCAGAGGTAGCCCAACAAAAGGAGTTGTTGACTGAGAAGCAATCAGGAGAGATGAAGCGTGGCGTCGAAGTCAAGAATATGATGGTGGCTGGTGTTATTGTTATCGTCCTGATCATCTTTATTTGTGTTGGTTTTTTGTAATACTATTTCTCATTATTTAAAATTTTTTTATCGGTGACCCTTAATTTGTAATTTGTAATTTGTATTATGTATTTGAAGTAGAAATTTTATTATGCTAATTGTCAAAAACTAATAATATTATTTTGTCAGACTAAATATGAAGCCTGAATTTAAGGGGGAAAATGCAGGAATCTGAAAACATTTGAAATTTGGAAGAAAACCCTTAAAAATGCTGACATCAGAATTTCAGACAGTAAACGGAGTATGCTACCCATGTTACCAAAAAAAATATTTTGTCAGACTACATATGAATTATGAACTTTCATAATTTAATAAGAAAAATGCGGGAATCTATTTACATCTGAAAACGTTTGAAATTTAGAGGAAAACCCTTAAAAATGCTGATATCAGAAATTTTGCGTTATTTACCAGACAACAAATGGAGTGATATCCATAATACCAAAAATACTATTATGTCAGACTACACATGAAGTCTGTACTTTCATAATTTAACAGGGAAAAGAGCAAAATCTGTTTATATCTGAAAACGTTTGAAATAGATGAGAACCCTTAAAAATGTTGATATCATAATTCTCGTGTTATTTACCAGACAACATATGAAGTCTGTTGTCAGATTTCATTATGAAGTCTGATATAAGATTGTTAGATTTTATCATTTTTACAATTACCAAAGAAACCATAAGAATTAAAAAACCGTTTCTCTCTTAAATTCTGAAATCGTCGCCGTTGTAACTCGCCGCCGTATTTTGCTTGTTCAAGAGCAGTGATTGTTCTCGGGTTGGCTTGTTCTAATCCATGCAACAAAGAAGGTAGTCTCTCACACTCATCTTCTGGTGATCCCCTCACCAACTTTTGGACATGTAACAATGCTCTGTATGAAGTTGTGTAGGTCATCTTAATACCAAACTGCTTCTCCAATGATGATTGGATGTGCTTTGGTGTAATTTCATTAATTATACCAAAGCATTCAACAAACAGTCATCCAATATACTTAGGTGTATAGCGTTTACGCACAGAACTTCGGTCTGCTACTGAACATGTATGCGCTTTGTCATAGATCATCACCCAATACTTGTTTGGTTCATTCTTCACAGCCGCTCGAAGATTCCACTTGCATCTTTCTAGACGAGATGCAACCACATACAACTTATTGTCATACTTCTCTACTTTGTATCCAAAATTTGACATTATTTCCGTCAACTGCAACTCTGATTTTAGATCATCCTTGCTATCAAAACACTTGTAGATGAAGATACCATCAGACCACGACTTCCCATGTCCAAGAAATCGATTTACAACACCATCTAACACATAGTTCTTATAATCTTCATCTACTTCCACATCTTCATCTTTCAATTTCCCATAGATGGTGTAATCAACATCGTCACGGTAAGTTTGTTGTGTTTCATGAAAATCTTCTCATCCGCATCCAAGTTACCAACACCATCATCACCACCACCAACCCCACAACAAACAGATCCTACATCTTCGTCTTCCTCTTTCCACTCTTCGTCATCTTCATCTTCATCTTCATCTAGGTTTCAACATTCATCTTCTTTAACAACCGAGACTCCATTTACTTCTTCTTTACTCCCAATATCTTTACCTGATCGGTTGGAGACACAAAGACGGAGTAAATGCGTACTAGCTAACTCGACCATGCTTTATATGTGTCTATCATTTGTGACATAAATAGGAAGGCTATCCGGACCCATTTGTTTCAACATGATTTCTAACAATGAATATGATGACTCAACCAAGTCAGTTTTCTTGTCCAGCATATAATCATCTTGTGCAATCGCAACAAGTTCACGATGTGTACAACCATCACGCAAAGTGAACATTCATCTTCCTTTGAGATTATCAACCACAAAATGCCAAGTTCGGTCTCTCAGCCCTCATTCTCCATAAACAACGGGTAACTGAACCATTATCTGCAAAAGAAACAAACATTTATAAACCACATTAGCCAACATTCTTGAATTTACACAATAACAATTGTCAGACTTCTCTAAGAAGTCTGAATTTATAAGCTTACTTACTAATATACTTCAAAAATTGATTCAAAAATAATTACCATACATAAGCATATTAAACTAACAAAGTAGAAAAAGATATATGTAAAACACATTCTAAAAAATAAAAAATCAAGAAAATTCATTAGAATAGTACCAAAAATGAGTATACTACCATAGACGTCTGCTAAAATGCGACTTTCAGACCCCTAATGTTGTCTGAAACTATGGGTATTATTGCGATTCCAATAAATGAATGTCAGACTACACTAGATGTCTGACCTTTTTAAGATTTATTTTGCAAACTGGGTTATTAATTTTTCAAGGTATTTTTGCAATTAACTAAAACGTTGACATTTTGTCAGACTGCATAAAAAGTTTGACATGGAAACCAGGGTATTTTTGCAATTGACCAAAACTTTGACTTTTATTATCAGACTTCGCTGAGAAGTGTGAAGTAATTTATGGAGTAGTTTTGCAATTGACCAACATTGACTTTTTCTCATCAGACTTCTTGTGTAGTTTGCCAATAATTTCATACCTCAGGATAGGGCTGTTGAGAAAACTCGGGTTTGACCAAATCTCGAAATTCAGACTTCCATTGCAGTCTGAAAATTTTCAGGCATTTAAGACTTCATTTGGAGTCTGAGATTTCTTTCCTTAATCTTGGACCTCATGTCTGTCTTTGATTTTTTCGGTCAAATACTAAAACTACCTCTTTTCTTATCAGACTTCATTAGCAGCCTGAAAAAAGTCAATTTTCGTTCAAAAGCAATCGATTTTTACGGACTACAAAAGAAGTTTGAATATAAAGTCAAACTTTTGGCTAATTTTGGTCAATTGTAAAAGTACCCTCTTTATATATTATATTTCTTTGAGAAGTCCGATATAGTTTTTTGCATTGAACTTTCCAGACTTCAAATAGGGTATAATAGCGTGAAAGTCAATTGCAAAAATACCCCATCAGACTTGACATTAACTTTACAATTCACATTAGACCTCATATGAAATACGATTTAGATCTGAAAACCGACGATATGCTAGAAATCTTACCGTTTTCCGTTTTGAAGTCGTATTTACCCTCGTCGAGCCCCCTGAACATCAAATATCTCTGAAACTTAGCAAGTCCAGTCGTGTTTGTTGAACGATTGAACGATTTTTTGAAATTTCAATTTGAAACCGGCGGAGAAAAGGGAGAAAGAGGAGAAATAAGACTTGTAACGTTTGGCGAGCTCTATTCTTGAGCTTTAATGGCGAAAAAATTGGTGCAAAAGCTCAATTTACTCTTTGTGAATGGTGGTTGCGTGTGGTTGAGCATTGATTACAATGGCATTTTCGTGAATACCCAAAAAAATTTCTGTTTTTTTGGTCATTTACTTTTCTCTTAATTTTCTGCCAAAAAAATAAATAAACATAATGGCAGTTTTGTTATAACTCAAATTTTTAAAGAGTAAATATTGGAATTTTGAAAAAGATGAGAAGAAGAGGGTATGTTTGTGTTTGACTTCAAATTCTAGTGTATTTTAGCAGAAGACCCTAAATTAAATATATATAAAAATATTTTAAAAAACACCTACGACCTCTAATTAATATTAATCTTGATAATTGTCTTCCTAAAATTTCAACAATGTCAATCATAGAATCAGTGTCAAAAAATAATGACAGGAGCAACCAAAAAACACAAGAAGTATAGGAGACATTCAAATCACATGCATTTCTTAAAATGAAAGACATTTTATAAGAACAATTAATAAAAAGTGTTTAAAAGGGTCTAAACAGAATGCGTTAATCCTGTCAAAATTAAGATAAAAAGTGTTGGATTTAAAGTTTATGTTTTAAGGTTTAGTGTTAATTTAGTTAGAACATGTCAAATTTTAACTAATTAAAGTTCTCCAAAATATATAAGTCACTAGTATAAGATTCTAAGAATATAGGTAAATATGTCAGTACTTAAAACTTCTTGGCACCACCATATTTTTCGAATCGAAAGCATATTGCACTTTAGCTTGATATCAGCAAGAATATCGTCCAGAATCAAAATACATGATAATACAAAGCATTATTTAAACTAAAAAGAATCAATCTCAAAATAAAAAGAAAAGAAACAATTTTAAACAAAGTAAAAGAGATTCAAAAAGACTTGACATGGACTGAAAAATGGGCCATGTTTACGTGCGACCGTGCGTGTAGTGTTGTTAATGAAAAATTGGTATTGTGTTGTTGAGAGAAGTAACGGGGAAGATTGTAATCGGAACTTTTAAAGATTTGATCAAAGTGAAAAAGAGAAGTAAAGCAAAAGCTCTCTCCTCCACTTTCTCTGTTCCCATGGAAGCATCACTACTTCATGTTCATCCATCGCTACAATCCTTTTACTTTATTTTAAAATATTACTCTCTTTTTTTTCAATTTTATTAAAGCTTTAATATGTCGCATTCACGATCCGCTTCAATCATCCTTTGCTTCCCATTTGGATATCGAATTTCTTGATTTTCCCCTCTTTCCTTTCTTTCTATACACAACCACACACTTTCACATATCATCGACCTGATGTTTTGTTTATTAGAGTACACTTATTTTAATATATTTATCGTTTTTTATTTTGTATTTGAAGATGAACTTTATCTAACCAAACTATATAGTAAATTCCCCGAGGGAATAAAATTATATCAACAGTTTAAAAGCTACACTAATATTTTAGACTTGTTCACTAACGACTCAATTGTCTCTACACGTTTGATCCCAATAAAATAAAACGCTTGTAGCTATTAAAAAAATTAGGATATTTATACATTAGCAAACCTTTTATTTAGTCATGATATGAATCAAATGTTAGTATACAAATTTGTGTTTCGTGTTTTTAGATGTTATAGATATTGTGGCTATTTTGTAACTATAAAAAGATACAAATACTTTGTAAGATAGTCATCTTGTATATAAAAGAGTGGTATATCATCGAGATCAATTACTTATAGTCAGTTGCGAAAGTGGTCTCTAGTCATGTGATTGCCTTCAGGCACTTCATTGCCCACAGAAGTGCTCCCAATTCCGTATGGAGGGATGATAGTGTGTTTCAGACACTTCAAGATCCAATACTCGGGATGGATTCATTGTCGACATGATCATGCATATTAGGGTGAGACGTCCCTTCCAACTATTCATCGGAATCTATAGGTGCATTAGCCGACGTCCACACATGGGCTTCTTAAATTGCATGGGAAACAATGTCCTGGACATTCTCTGTTTTTGATCCAAAGATAAATTCATTTCGGACCTTCCACGTAAACTAGAGTAGCCACGAAAAAATGTGCGACGAGTCTTCACTTGCCCTTATTTCCTTGCCTTCTGAAATAAATAATCAAAGTTACTATATATGAAAGTCCTAGGAAATAGAGAGGGGATGAGAGAATATGAGCTAATGCCCATACTTGGCAAGCAGAAAGGCATTCAAATAGGACATGATTGATCGACTCCTCCTCGAAACCACAAATAGGGCAATGTTGTCTCAATTACTATATTTCTAAATAATAACATTTGGCAAATGGCCAGACATCCCGATAAACATTGCCACACAAAATGCTTAATCTTTCGTCTGGTTTTAAGCTTCCATGCATGTGCCAGTAGTGTTTCCACTGAGGATCCCTGAACAGCATGGTCACAAGCATGGCGAGAAAGATCTAGCACGGCATAATATCTAGAGCGGACGGTGTAATTTTCGGAGAGCTGTAAGACCAATTATATTCGTCTTTTAAGAATTTTTTGATGGTCGAATACTAATAATCCAGGGGATAACCTCCACGACAAACAACTCCCATAATCTCTCCTCCTTGCATGACTTGGTGAAGGCTTCAATCAAGTCACTACCATAGATATGAGGGTCCCTCTTTCCATTTACGCTCTTTGAGGGGTGTTCAAGAGTCTATGGTATCCAGGGTTCACTCCAAACCTTTATGTCTATTCCAGATTCAATAGTTCCAGGTAATCCTGACCAAAGCAGAGTTTGGCTACCATAATGCTTCTCCAGCCATAGGACGAATGGTTTGACTTATGTACCTTCAGGGGGTTGTAGTATTTAAATTACCTCCCTCTGAGGACCTTCGGAAGCCTAAGCTACATTTCGAGAGTTTGATACAAAGATTGTCCCATGCGTTACAATGGAACCCTCAATTGTATGCTTTAAAACTCCCCCAGAAATTTCTAATGACACTACTAAGTTTGGAGGAAATTACTTTTGGTAGCAGGACGCAAGACATCACATCGGTCGGAAGGCTTGAGCCACTTATTTTATTAGGATCTCCTTATCTTCTTTAGAGAGAAACTTCGCCGACTAGGAGTTAATACTAGCTCGAAGTCGATCCCTAACAAAGGCGAAAATCTTGGCTTTAGATTTATGGATTTTTTTTCAGAAACCCAAGGTAGGTGCCCATTCCACCTTCTTGGTGAATTCCTATCACCTCCTTTATCTTAGTTCTTTCTTTTGTGGGCACATCAACTCCGAACATGACTGAGGATGTAGCAAAGTTTATATTTTGCCCCGACGCTTCGCCATATTGGCGGATGATCTCAATAATCTCCTTGCATTATGATTCAAGGGCTCTACATAAGAAAAGACTATCATCTGCAAATAGGAGGAGAGAGGTTGGTGGACTTGCCCTGGAAATTTGTAGCCCTTGAACCCTTTCATAGCATTTGTCATCACGAAGTTGGGCTATCAGAGCTTTTGTGCAAATGATGAACAAATATGGGGATATCGGATCTCCATGTCGGATCCCGCGGGTCGGGATGATTTTTCCTTTGGGTGCCCCATTTAGGAGAATCTTGTATGATAGTGAAGAGATACATAACATAATCCATCCCACCCATTTAGATGAGAACCCCATCTTGAGCATAAGCGCCTCCAAAAATTTCCATTCCACGCAGTCGTAGGTTTTGCTCATATCCGTTTTAACTGCCATAAACTTCTTTCAACACGCCATGTTAGATCTTAAGGCGTGGAAGTTCTCTTGGGCGATTAAAATATTATCTGTAATTAGTCTTCCAGCAACAAAGGCGGATTGAGTCTCATAAATCAGCTCCAAGAGTGACTTTTTCAACCTGAGTCTTAAGATCTTCGAGATCACTTTGTAACTAACACTACAGAGACTAATGGGTCAAAATTATGTCATCTCTCTAGAGCTATTTAACTTTGGGATTAGGCAAATGTTAGTCTCATTTAACTCTTAAACACCCCTTTCGAATGAAATTTGTTCACTAGCTCTGTTAGATACTTGTTGATTACATCCCAGTAATGTTGATAGAATAAAGCTGTCAATCCATCCGGTCCAGGAGCCTTATTAGGGCCTTTAGAGAACAAAGCTCTTTTAATTTCATCTTCTGAGAATGGGCGGGTAATATTGGCATTCATCGAGTAGTTAACCATCGTTGGAACATCTCGTACAACGCACTCTAAATCTCTTGGGTTCGAGGATGTAAGTAAATTACTAAAGTACTCTTCAGCTAGCTTTTCAATTCTGGCACCATTGCCAGTTTACTCTCCATCCTAGCTGAGAAGACCGAGAATACGGTTTCGGACTAGCCTTTTTTTGTAGATGCATGGAAGAAATTGGTATTATGATTGCCTTCTCGAAGTCAGTTTGCTCTGCTTTTCTGTTTCCAATATACCTCCTCCTCCTGATAAGTCAACCTCAATTTCTTTTTTAACTCTAAGATTGTTTTTAGGTCAATGTTTTGTCCGGTGGGGCCTCATCAATGTTATCTTGAAGTTCTTCAATCAGTTTTTCCGTGTTAGTTTTGGCTCCTTTTTCCACACAGAGATCTCCCGTCTACGCCCTTTGATTAACAATGAGAAGCTTTGAGTATTGTTCCTAAAGGGGAGACTCCACCCTCTTTTTAATGCTTCTCTTACACCTGGATTACGTAACCAACTCTTACCGAATTTAAAATTCCTCTCAAGACTCTGGAGATGGTTTTGGATTGATTTAAAGACAGGCATATGATCTTATCCTCGAAGCTTCAAGTATTCCACATAAGTGTGAGAGAAAATATGATATCAATCCTCATTACCCATGGCTTTGTTCAGCCTGCATTTATCATGCAATTTTATGGTTTTCCAACCGAGGATAGAGAATTTCCTTTGAATGGGAAATCTATAACCCACAACGCTGGATCATATTATCAAAGAGGAGGAAAGATGCCACTGATCTTGGCTTCCCACCTACTTTCTCATAGTTGCTAGTGATCACGTTGAAATCTCCAATGGTGAACCATGCACCAAATCTAGTAGTAGAGATTCAGGTTAGATGTTCCCAAACCTCTCATCAGCATTAAACAACCTGACAGTACAAGAAAACAGATCATTCGCCACTGCAGAATTGGTCACGAAGTAGTCGCAAAAGAGGTGTTTACGACTTATTTGCGACTAAATCATCGAGTCCCTAATTTTTCGTCGCAAAAGAATTTAGTCGCAAAACAGTCGCTAATTTGCGACTGTTTTACAACATTCCTATGTGGTCGTATATTAGCGACGTTTTTATAACTATATGTATAGATGCAAAATAGCGACGCTAATTAGCGACGTTTTTAATCGTCGGATATTTGCGACGGTTTAATGATTTCTTTGGAGTCCTAATTAGCGATGTTTTAAAGACTGTTTTAGATGATGCAAAATAACGACCAGTTTTTGACCACATTGTTTGGTCATATCTTAGCGACCATTTTATAACNGTCATATCTTAGCGACCGTTTTATAACCGAACTAGGAGCGGCAAATTAGCGACGTTTTAAAGACTGTTTTAGATGACACAAAATAACGACCAGTTGTTGACCACAATGTTTGGTCATATCTTAGCGACC
>OVAN01011280.1:0-14860 GCA_900406275.1 Anastatica hierochuntica
TAAAGCTAATATGCTTATTTACAACCTAATAATGAATGAAAACCAAGCTAAGACACACTAAAATATGCATGAAATTGTATGTACATCAGTAATGGAAATTTTTCTAGCTTATCAACCGAACAAGGTGAAAAGTTAGTTGAAAATTTGGCAAGAAGCTTTCATGAGGAAAATGGCTTTGAAAAACACTCAAGAAGGGATGATAAGCACTATGAGGAGATAAATGCTACGATTAAGAAACTTGCTAACCTTTGTGAAGAAATTATGATGCATCCAAAAAAAAAATTCAACTAGAGAAGCTCCTAGAGACCAACAAAAGGAGGTTATTTTTGTTCAAGAAGGATACCAAGGGAATTCTTCCCAAGAATCTTTACCAAGAAGGGTACATGAAGAGAAACCTTCTATCGAACAAACTCAAACCAAGGAAGATGAGATTAAAACCATGTTAAAGAAGCTTTTGGTTAGGGAAGAAGGGGATATTTGAGAAATTTGACATGCCCAACCATAGGCTTCACGAAAATTTCATTAAGTTTAATGAAAGCTATGAATCACTTGCCTCTTTGTTGAAGGATTTGGAATACAAGCTAGTGGAGCAAGCTTCTAAGTTGGAATCTCAAGAAGTAAAACTTCCCGAAAAGTGTGAAGTAAATCCTAAGGAGCTTTGTCAAGCCATAGAATCGAGAACTGGAAAGTAATTGCCACCAAGGACTAATGAGGAGAAGCCTAAAGAGGATGAGGAGCAAGTTCAAGAGGTTCCTATGAAGGAAGAGCTTTGATGTGTCAGTATTTTAGTAGTTTTTATTATGGTTTTTACACGACATTTATGGTTTTTAGTATGTATTCGCATCTTTTTGGTGCGAATTTGTGTTCTTTAGTGTTTTTACAGGAATCAAGTTTAGATGTGCGAAAAGAATGCATTTTGGTTGGAATTCAAGCTTGGAAGGAAGTTTTCTTGAAGGCTGAAAAAATATCCAGAAATATGGACAAGGATTGATCAATCCCTTCCCTGGATTGGTCGATCCCTGTCCCGATTTTTAGACCGATTTTTACGAAGAACCAGACCAAACTTATCTTGAACCGGATCTCATTACTAGAAACTAGGCTCGTGTTTCCTATTTCATGGTGCACTTTTACGGACTTTTTGAGAGCAGAGAATGATTTTGTAACCCAGCGAGAAGAAGCATCTTTGTACTTCGAATCCGAGAAGCTTTCTGAACCCTTTACTCTTGTTTTTGTTAAATACAATCATGTCTCTCTTTGAATTGATCTGTGTTTATGTGATTATCATGAGTGAGTAGTCTGATCGTTGGGTTTAGGGTTCTCACATAGGGATTCATAAATATTTGATGTAGAATTGCATGATTAGGGATTAAATATAATGGATCTTCATCTAGGATTGTTCGTAATGCATGAAATTGAACTAGCCACTTAGTTTATGAACTTAGGTAATTTAATGCCTCGAAAGTGTTTGTTTAAATGCCTGAAAGAATCTTAAATGAGCAATTCTTCTTAAGCCAATAGAAATTGTTGTTTAAGTGAATTGTGAATATATTAAACCTGTTAGGAATGCATGATTAGAAATTGAGAGTACACAGAAGTTAGTCTCGAGATTTCTGATTCACAAGGAGCTGATACTACGGAAGTAGATCAGTTATACATTAGTGTTTGAGTTCAAGACGGTTTAAAACTTGTTCCCTATACTATAATTTGAATCAGCAATGAATTGTTTCCCTGAGAATACCCGATGTCCAACACTTCTTTATTGAATTACAACCTTAACGTTGCTGCTTGCTTTCTTTGCTTTCTTGATTTCGATTATTTGCATCATCTATAAAACATCTTTTTAGCTTTAGCCCGCTGTTTGATCTTACATTCTTCGTTCTACCTTTGGTCTCTGTGGATTCGATCCCGAACAACTACAACGTACATCTGTGCACTTGCAGTGTTTTCTCAGGTGAAAACCTGAGCTATCAAGCTTCAAGAGGAAAATCAAGAAGATGAAATTCCTAAAGAATCTAAGAAAACCCGAATCAACAAGAGAAAGCTACAAAAGTTGTAGCTCCTCCACGTCCAAGAAGGGAGAATAAGAAGGAACCAACCGACACCGACATTTCCATTAATGAATTGAACCTACCATTTCCCGTACATTTCAAGAAACAATTTCTTGTAGCAAAATACAAGAAGATCATGGATCAAATGGGAGGTATTATGGTTACTATACCATTTATAAAATGGTGTCAAGATCAACCAGTAGTCAACAAGGTTTTGAAGGACATAGTCACCAAAAGAAAGAGGATAGACAATTTGATGATGATGATGATGATGGACCAAGAGGGTGGTGAATCTACTCCAAAAACAACCCAAAGTGAAAAACATCTTGAGCCAAAATCATTTCCCAAGAATGGTCATTTAGAGAAATACGACGAACCTTTTTCAATTGGTGAGATTGTTGAACAATATGCCTTATGTGATGCCAAGACTAAGGAGAATGTGGTCTCATGTGAGAAGACCAAGAATGAGAAGTCTAAGGATGTGAAGCAAAGCTCAAATCCCATCATCCTCGTTGACTCTTCACCGAAGACAACACTTCCTCGTGCAATCCCATGTGTGGTAAAGGACGCTGAAGAAAAGAAAGTGCCTCTCAACCCCACTCATTTTCCTACTATGACTTTAACTCCAACAAAGTGTGTTGATGGAGTCATTGATTATCAAGTAAATCGCAATGGTTTTCCAAAACCTTTTGCAAAAGTGAAAGTCATAGTTACCAAGGACATGATGGAGAAAGGTAAAGAAGGGATTGATGCACTGATGACGAAGATTCTTGTCATTGAGCTTCATGACCCACCATGGAAGTCAAAAGCACCTCCTTGGCCAACCTTGCCAAAAGTCTAATCTCATAACTAAAGTCAAGCTAAAGACTTTAAACAAGCGCACTTGAGAGGCAATCTCAAGAGTATCCTTTTGTACGTACTTTCTTTTGATTTTCAATGCTTTAAATTTAGGATTTTCAATCATAATAAATGATGGTTATGTCTTGGAATGATCTTGTTTCAAAGTCATCCATTTTTCTCAAGCTAAGGTACCAAAGGAGGACCACTTGAATCAACAGTCAAAGCTGAGGAAACTTTATGACTTTGAACTAATTACCAACCTTTGGTCATCTACTCAAACACAAAAAGGGGTATTCCTACAATCCATTGTTTGTACCATTGCATATTTTTGGTTTTTGCTTGCTTTTTTTAAAGTCACTCTCACGGCTTATGATTCACCGGGACGGTAAAGTTTAAGTCCGGGGGAGGGTTTTAGTAGTAATATAATGCTTACAACTCAATGCCCTCATTAGTAGTAATATAATGCTTTAACCATCTAGAAATTTGGAAAACACAGGCTTGGTATTCGCCTCTCGAAGTTCTTTGTGAAAATTGAAGCATATTAGATTTGAAGCCAATCCCATTTAAGAGGAACCTAATTGAAATTAATTTTTCTTACTTATGGTCTTGAAGTTCTCTTCCATGGTAAAATACTACACACTTGAGTTATGTTTTGACCTTATTTTACAAGTCTTCTTAACTCAAGTGACTACTCTCATATCAAGAGTAGTTACCTCACCTTAAAAATCCAAAACTTTTTTTAGACCCTCCTAATTTTTTGAATGTGAGGCATCTTTTAGAAAATTCATACATGGGCAAAATCTCGTGTAAAATGAAGTTGAACGACAAATTCTATTGCTTCCTTAAAGTTAGTCTCATTTTAAGGTTAACTAGATTTTGGGAAGGGATTGTTGATTCATGCATGGGTTTGGGATATCTTTTTGGTATATCTAGTGTTAAAGACTTGAGAGGATTGTTTTTAAATGGGAAATGATTCAAGTATGGTTATGAAAAAAAATTGACATATAAGAAGTAGAGTTTTAGAACTTCAAAAACAAGTCAAGTTCTAGCATAAGTCTAAAAGCTTAAATAGAAAAGAATGTCAGTGGTGAGGAATTCAAAAAGAAAAAAAAAACGAATCAAAGGTGTTGAGCTAGTGATAGTAGCTTCAATTGAAAAGGATTATACAAAGGTTAAGTGAAGTAAGAATCTCTAAGTGTTTACTAGAAAATGAAAGAGGAAGTTATTGGACTCAATGGGAAAATCGATGAATCTTGCTAAAAAAGAGCAAAGTGGGGGTTCAATCTCTAGAACTTTAGGAAGCGAAAATGCATATTCGGTAAGTGTAGGAAATTAATGGGAATTAAGTTGAATAGCTTAGTGGAAGCAATAGCTTTGTATGCATAAGTTGTTTGGCTACTACCTTGATTTAGCCATATGTCTTGCATTACTTGTTTTTTAGAGAAAGCCACCATTGAAAATTGCGTAAAATCTCCTCCAAACACTTCTTTAAATATTTAACTTTTTGTCTCCAAGCCAAGCGGATTGAGACTTTTTGTCCATAGGTAAAGACCAGTTATCACTAGCTTAATTAGATGTTTAGGGATTGGTGGATAAGATGATAAGTGGATGTTTAACTTAGTTTCCTAGAGTTGGTTCTTGTGATTAGCAATGCGATGGACATTAAGTATTGATGGTTCATGCATTAAGCTACCACTCTTTAGGACCTTTGGTTGGAGGCCTTTCTAATACTTTGTCATGTGTTCCTATTTTTAAACCTCGCTTCCGGGTTGGTCTTTGTTGTACGCTTGAGGACAAGCAAAGGGAAAGTCTGGGGGAGCTGATGTGTACATATTTTTATGCATTAATAGGCTTCTTTTATCCATTTTTGATTGTATTTAGGTTGTATATAATTGATTTTAGTGTCAAAATCCTTTTAATTTAAGTTTAAAGTCTAGTATTAGGATTTATTGCATTTGCATACATATCATTGCATTTGTAGGTGAACCTTTGGAGTGACTCTCTGAGGAGCTAAATGGATGAATTCAAGACGGATTTGAGGCCAAGAATCAAGGAAAATAATTGCTAAATACATGTGGGAAATGTTGAAGCAAAAGAGCCATCAAAGGAGCAAAGAAGAGGCTAAAAATTGTCCAATGCATGTGGCTATCGACCCCATGGTCGATAGTGGCATGCATAGGATCGATAGTCACATGCACCAACAGAGTTGTTGTCCACTGCATGCCACTATCGGTCATGTGGTTGATAGCCACATGCACGGGACCGATAGTGGCATGGGTTTTGGCAGTTTTTCACTTCAGGGCACCCTTTTACACCACCACTTGTATAAATACCACTCTTAGCCTCTAAGAAATCAACCACAACTTCTCTTATCAACCTTTCACCACTTTTCTTGATGTTCTTAGTTTATTCTCTTGATCTATATGATCAAGAGTCTCTCTTTATATTTTTGTATCTTGAATCTTTTATCTATTAAATTATACTTATGTTTCTCATCTCTTCTTTCTTCTCTCACATGTTGTGTGAGTAGTCTTTCCTGGATTTTTGGGATGGTAGATTTGAGATTATTTGTGGTTAGGGAATGGTTTTTTGTGATAGATATGACTTTGATATCTATTGTTTAGGTGTTCTTAATACTAGATCTAGGACAAAAACTAGATCTTCAAATATATATATTTCACGCCCAAGAGGTGTTCGATGAAATTTCTAGGAGAGCCTAAAGTATGCTAAACTTAGCTTAGCCAACTATAGTTGATAGCTAGGGAGTTTAATGACAAAGTGGAATGATTATTAATGATTGCTTGCTAAATGATCACAAGAAATGAGATCTCTCTTCTTTGTTTTCATACTTCTGATCCTTCTCTTATGCGAACATCTCTAAATTCCCGGCGGTGCTTCACTGATAAAATCATCTTGGGCTACCTATAAATCCTTCCTGAAAATGTATACCATGGACCCCAGATCTACATCTAGGGTAGTTGGTTCTCATAATATTGGTAGATAAGCGTTCGGCTTGTCTTTGATTTAACATTCCTGAATCCTTGGACTTAGGGCCTTTTGTCGACCTAGACCACAGCTTTAGCATATCATGGTTTATTAAGCGTTAGGCTTCTTAAGCCTGTAGAATCTTGTTGCGCGATTTTTTATACAAACAATATCACAACGAAGCTTTAACATTTATAAAAGCCCGTTTTCTAACAATCGCACAATCCGCAAGTGCACGAATATGCTATTGTAGTACATTGGGGTCGAACCACAAGGAGCCTGTCAAGATAGAAAAGTGTAAACTTTGAGAATACAAAATTCTTCGTAATCTAAGCAAACCGAGAAGGTCTGGGGGTCCTAACGATCTGCTAAAAAATAAAAAACAAAAACGATAACATAAACAAGATAGAGAAAGCAAAGCAATAAAGTAAACTAAGCAAAAGAAACAAGCATTAACTTAAATGGCAAAGACAAGAATTAAAGATAAGTAACGTGATGGATCAAGGGTGAGTGCGTAGAGACTAGTGAGATGGTAATAGTGGTGTTAGATCAAGCTACTAAGAACAATTCTATGACCAAAGATATCTATAGCTTACACCACTCACATGGTAGCAAACCATTTCCTATATGATTCAATCACTCAACTCTCACTTATTGCAATTGAGATTCAATAGGAATCATTAAGAACAAGTCCATATAGTCACTAAACTCCCTAGAAATCAATTCTCATTGGCTATGCTAAGCTTAACATGAATTAGGTTCTCCTAGGCATTTCATCGAACACCTCTCAGGCGTGAAATGCCTACATGTCAAGATTCATTCAAATCAAGCATTAAAGCCTCCTAATTTATTAGGTACTAAAGATAAACTATCCCTAACATCATCATTACAATCCTATCTAGCCAAATCTCTAACACCCAAGATCTATCTAAAGAGCCTACTCACAAAGCATAGAAGAGAAAAGAGCAGAAGAAGAAATAGAAAGAATAATCATAGATAAATATTGGGTTTTTGATCCAAGATACAAATAGAAAAAGGGCGACTCTTGATCTTAAAGATCAAGAGAATAAACTTAAAACATCAGAAATGTTCCAAGAAATTGATAAGAGAAGATTTTTTTGTTCTTGGAGGCTAAGAGAGGATGCCCTAGAAGCAAAATATCTTGTCAAAGTGTGATGTTGTCGCCCAAAAGTGGACTATTGTCGACCAAAGGTCGACAACTGCTCACTTTGGGCAGCAGAATCTTCTTGCATTTTCCATTGCCGTCAGAGTGACATATTATTTGCGTATACTTCCTTCTTGCAAGGCCTACCATATGTTGATTCTAAATGATTCTTCTCTTGGCTTCTTTTGATAAATATTTGAATCAACATCCAAGCTTCATGGCTCCACACACATCTTTGGCTCCATTTTGATCCTTCTTCATTCCCTTTTACTTCTTTTGATTCATCTTCTCCCATTGCTTCTAGCCTTTGAATTCTTTTGTTTCCTCATCATTTTAGACTCTAGAACCCATCATCCCAAGCTCTCAAATCGATCACGGAAGGTTGTACCTACAAATGCAAAAGAATGCAATGCAAAGACGAAAATCCTAGCTTAGACTCAACTTATACAGGAGATGGATTTTAACACCTAAATGCAATATTTACATCCGAAATGAAACTAAAACACATACTAAATGATGTTAAATATGCGTTAAATTATGTATAGATCAACTCCCCCAGACTTTCCTTTTGCTTGTCCTCAAGCAAACAACAAAGACCAAACCCAGAAGCGAGGGTTAAAAACGAGAACACATGCCAAAGTATGTCTAGAAAGACTTCTAAGCCAAGGTCCTAAAGATTAGTAACATAATGCATGAATTACGAATACTTAATGTACTTTGCCATGCTCATCACAAGAACCAACTCTAAGTAACTAAGTAAAACATTCACATATCATCTTATCCACCAATCCCTTAACATTCAATTAAGCTAACGATATGTGGTTTATACTTATGGGAAAGAAGTGTCATTCAACTTGGCTTGGAAAAAAAGGATGGATAATGTAAGAAGTGTTTTAAAGGAGGCTTCACTCAAATTTCAATGGCGGTTTCTCTCAAAAACAAGTAATGCAAGTTATATGGCAAAATAAAGGTAGTAGCCGAACAACTTGTGCATACAAAGCTATTGCTTCCACTAAGTTACTCAACATAATTCCCATTTATTTCCTACACTACCCGAATGTGTTTCCCTTCCTAAGGTTGTAGAGATAAAACCCCTTTTGCTCTTTCTTATCATGATTTGTCAATTTTCCCAATGATTCCAACAACTTCCTCTTTCATTTCCCAATAAACACCTACAGATTCTTCTTTTCTTTCACTTAAGCTCTTTATCTTAGCTTCTAGCATCGCTCTCATATATTCCTTTTTCATTAAGAGCCATTATCAGTAAATCAATCCCCATAATTAATTTTTCCTTTGAATTCTCATTAGTGACTCTCTTTTCTATCTAACTTTTGAGACTTAAGCTAGAACTAGGCATGTTTTAGAATCACTCAAAATTCACTTCTTACACAACCTTTTTCTTTTTATAACCATCCTTGCATCGTTTCCCATTTAAGAACAATTTTCTCAAGTCTTTAACACTAGATATACCAAGAATATATCCCAAACCCACGTATGAATTGAAATACCCCTTCCAAAAATCTAGTTAACCTTAAAATGAGGCTAAATCTAAGGAAGCACTAGATTTTTTTCGTTCAACTTCATTTTACACAAGTTTTTGCCCATGTGTGCATTTTCCAAAAGAGGCCTCACATTCAAAAAATTAGGAGGGTCTAAAAGGAAAGGTTTTGGGTTTTCAAGGTGGGGTAACTTCTCTTAAGATTAGAGTAGCCACTTGAGCTAAGAAGAGTGGTAGAATAAGGTCAAAACAAAACCTAAGTGTTTAGTGTTTTACCAAGGAAGAGTTCTTCAAGACAATAAGCAAGAAAAACTACATTCAATTAGGTTCCACTTCAATGGGATTGGCTTCAAATCCAATATGCTTTAATTTTCATAAAGAACTTCAAAAGGCTAATTCAAGGCATAAACTTTCCAAATTTCTAGATGGTTCAAACATTATATTACTACTAATGAGGCATTAAATTGTAAGCATAACTAAGTCTTACAAGGTATGGTTCTTTATGCACAATGCAACCTAAATGCTACTAACAACTTAACATATTCACATGAATTGCATCTATATGATAATTGAAAACCAAGAACTGCAAATGAATTTTTTTTTTTGCACAAAATTTAGCAATGTGCAATGCATATTCACAATGCATGACTCAAGGATGAAAAAGTAAAAAAAAAAAAAGCAAATAAAAATGCTCATTAGTACTAAACCCCTCCCCCAAACTTAAATTTCACCATCTCGGTGAATTCAAAACCGTGAGAGTGACTTTAAACAAAAAAGCAAAAACCAAAAATATGTAATGGTTTGGACAATGAATTGTAGGAGTACCTTTTGCACTCATATGCATGAGTGTTGAGTGCATGAGACAATTTGGACCAAAGGTTTGTAATAAGATCAAACACTACAAGAAAACACGCGAAATTGTGAGGAAAAATTTTGAGGAAAATTTGTCCTCGCAACATTGTGACCAAAATGCTATAGAAAATTTATTGGTCGCAATTTTGTCGCAATTTTGCGGAAAAAAAATTTCGTAGAAATTTCCTCGCAAATTTGCGACGAAATTGGTAGGAATCGTTGGCAGTCGCAAAATTGCGAGGAAATTGCTACCATTTAGCGAGAGATGGTGTACTCCTTGCATTTTCCTAGCAATATTTGCAAGGAATTAGCGAGTGTACCGGAAAGTTTTGGAACAAAAACCAATCCGAGCAATTTCCTTAAAAATTTGCGACGAAATTGCTACGAACCGTTTGAAGTTGTAAATTTGCGACAAAATTGCTACCATTTAGCGAAAGATAGTGATTTCCTCGCAATATCCTAGCAATATTTGCGAGGAATTAACGAGTGTACCGGAAAATTTGGTTGAAATGATTTGCGGGTGTGAAAAATATTTGCTAGCGCAATGTTGGCCGCAAATCACTTGCAAAAATCTCCTATATATACAACTGCTCACACTACCATTTCATTCACAACATCTTCAAACAAAAAAAAAGTAAAAAAAAAATCGAAAAAAAAATGTCGAGTTGGGAGTCTGACATTCTCGCCGTACGAGGATGGATGTATAGGCACAGAGATCCTATTACCGGTGAATTAACAAAGGATTACCGGGACGGTTTGCGCGGATTCATCTATCAAGCTACAAGCAACTCCCTTGCGCAAGAGCACGGTAAAATCTTCTGCCCTTGGGTGAAATGTCAGAACGAAAAGTATATCTCAATTGACAATGTGAAGAAAAATTTATATAATAGTGGGTTTAGCCCAAATTACTATCTATGGGTTTCTCATGGGGAAAGTTGTAATATTGAAGAAGGTTGTAGCTTTAGTCGTGGGAACCTAAATAGAGAAAGAATTAGTGGTCATACGTAGCATGAAACAAAAAAATAGATTTCATGATATGGTTACAGATGCATTTAAGAATACATCATATTCTTTTCAAGAAAAGGCAACATTTGTTGATGTTCCAAATTATGACGAACCGAATGTAGATGCAAAATTTTTTTATGATATGTTAGACGCTGCTAATCAACCGGTCTACGATGGATGTAGAGAAGGTCTGTCTAAATTATCATTGGCTTCTAGGATGATGACAACTATAAGCGATTACAACTTACCTGAGAACTCCATGGATGCATGGGTAGATTTATTTAAAGAGTATTTGCCTGTGGATAATAATTCGGCTGAGTCTTGTTATGCAATTCAGAAATTGGTTTCTAGTCTTGGGTTACCATACCAAATGATTGATGTATACTTCGACAACTGCATGATATTTTGGAAAGATGATGATAAGTTGCAGGAGTGTCGCTTTTGTGGGAACCCGAGATATCAACCTACAACTAGACGTACTCGCGTACCATTTTAGCGGATGTGGTACTTGTCAATCACCGACAGGCTAAACTGACTATATCTTTCAGAAAAGACCGCGACTGTGATCAGATGGCATGCAGAACATAGAACTAGGAATGGAGAGATTACACATCTGTCAGACGTGAAAGCATGGAAACACTTTCAATTGGTATACCCTGATTTTGCTAACGAGTCCATAAATGTGTATCTTGGTTTGTGTATGATGGGTTCAGTCCTTTCGGAATGTTAGGTAGAAACTACTCCTTGTGGCCTGTCATTTTGACCCCTTACAATCTCCCACCCGAGATGTGCATGCAGAGGGAATTTCTGTTCTTGAGCATTTTAGTGCCCGGACCTAAGCACCCGAAGAAATCTTTAGACGTTTTCCTCCAACCTCTCATCCAAGAGTTGCAGCAGTTGTGGTATGTAGGTGTTCGTACGTTCGGCCAATCACAACAGAGGAACTTTAAAATGCGGGCGAAACTTATGTGGACCACCAGCGACTTTCCCGCATACGGAATGTTATATGGTTGGACAACCCATGGAAGGTTATCATGTCCTTACTATGCACATCAATCTGAAGCATTTCAACTTAAGCATGGACGTAAACCTTGTTGGTTTGATTGTCATCGTCGATTTCTTCTGATGTCCCATCCATACAGGAGGAACATAAAATTGTTCAGGAAGAACAAAGTTGTGAAGCTTCCTCCCCCAGTGTATATGAGTGGTGACGATGTGTTGGAGAAGATTGACTATTACNAAACCGTTAAGTGGGGGGGGGGGAAATTGGCACACCAAACCGAACATGCCTGATGGATATTTGGAAAGTCACAATTGGCATAAAAAGAGCACATTCAGGGAGCTCACATATGTGAAAGATCAATTGGTTCGGCACAATCTTGACGTGATTCATATCGAGAAAAACTTTTTCGATAATATCATGCACCCGATTCTCAATGTGCATTATAAGACGAAAGACAATGTCAAGTCTAGACGTGATTTAGTTGACATTTGTGCTCAGAGCGATTTGCATATTACAAGTGATGGAAATTACCTGTGCCTGCCTCCGATTAACAGAAGAAGCAAAGAGAGCACTGTTTGATTGGGCAAAATCTTCCGTAAAATTTCCAGATGGTTATATCTCAAAATTTTCAAGCTGCGTTGAGCAGGGACAAAAATTTTCTGGCATGAAAAGCCACGATTGCCATGTATTTATGCAACGACTCCTATCTTTTGCTCTACGAGAGTTACTTCCGCAACATGTACACGAGGTAGTAGCGGGGAATAACATCTACCTTAGTTCAACGTATTCATTTTCTTGTATATGATTCAATATATAAAATAAGTATTACTCTAATGTTTGTTTCTTATACAGGCATTGGCTTATTTTTTCGCGATTTATGTGCGCGGACATTAACTAAGGATGGAATTGCAAAGTTGGAAAGTAATATTTCGGTTCTGCTTAAGAGAACGACGGGAGCAATGGCTTTCTGTGATCCATGTCAGTCCAAGGGGTCGTATTATCGGAGCGGAAGACGACCTTGTTTTAAAAGAAGACATAGTAGGCCAAGTGACGGCTGATCCGATTGAATCAACATAAGATGTCATACATGTTAACCCATCATCTAGAGAAGTATAAGATGTTCCGTCAAGTGACAACGACGACATTATCGGTGAATCTGAGGAGGAGGAAGACGAAGTTGAGGACGAAGACTCGGAGGAGGACCAAGAAAACAATTCAGTTTATGTATCTGATGATGCCTATGATGATGATTGATGTTGTGTAGTAATTACTGTTGTATTCAAAGTACTTAATGAACTCGAAGTAGCTGATTGTGTTAATAACATTCTGCTCTCTGAGAAAATTGAAGCACGGGAAACTGTCTCTGTCAATCTCTATGAACTTGTTGTAAGACTAATGTCACTGTTCTTTGTATTGGTGACTTTGTCGTTTTTAGATAAGAACAGGACATGTTGTACCATGTCACTAATTGTAATTAATATTAATATATAGTGAAACAAATTGCGAGGGATCTGCGAGGATTCCTCGCAATCTCCTCGCAAATCATTACCCTAAACCCTAAACTATAATCCCTAAGCCATAAACCATAAACCCTAAATAATAATCCCTAAACATTAAAACATAAATACTAAACCCTAAGCCCTAAACATTAAACCATAAACACTAAACCCTAAACCGTAAACCGTAAACCCTAAACTACGAAAAGTTACACGAATCAACCAGTTATCCAAATGATTCTTCCAGAAGTACATAAAAAAAACAAAATAAAATTATAACATGTGCATTTTCGAAGTTATACAAAAACTGAACTTTACCTTATAACGTTATAACTTTCGTAATTTGTTTACATTTTTGACGATATCATCGATTATTTGAATAAAATGTCATGGAATATTAACATAGTTGTTATCAGAACTTTCAAACATTCTATAAATACGAAATCCTAAACCCTAAATCTTGTAATTAATAAATGCCACAAATTGCGAGGAATCTTCAATGATTCCTCGCAATTTCCTCGCAAATCGACCATGCAAATAATTGCGAGGAAATTGCAAGGATTCCTCGCAGATTCCTCTCAATTTTTGACAGAATGTAATTAATTTACGCGGATTATCAAAAATTTCACCAATATTTGCGAGGAAATTGCGAGGATTCCTCGCAATTTCCTCACAACTTTTGGCGCCATATCGAAAACCAAAGAGCCAAATCCCCAAAAATTGCAACGAAATTGCGACCGCTTGCAAGGAAACAAAAATATATATGTACCCCCCACCAGCTCTTTCTCTCCTCACTCACCCAAATCTCTCTCTTTCTAAAAATCAAAATTCTCTCTAAACCTCTCACTCTCCTTTCCTCCATGGATCCAAATAACATTAATGTAAGTTTTAAAGCTATTTGTTTAATATTAGTCAGTATTTAGAAATATACAAAAAATTTCGGTGGTTGAGATAGTAATTAGATGTTATAATTAGTAGATTTAGGTTGTTTAGATAAGTAACTAGTAGATATTTCCGGAATGAAACGTAGAACATAAACTTTTATATTTAGTAATTATATGTAGAAAATTTATTAATAATTTTTATTATTCAATATAAATCTATAAAAATGTAAAAACATTTATACATAACTATTTTTCTAAATACTTAAATTTGAAGTTACAAAAGTTTAAAATAATTTTTTAAATCAATATTAAATTATAAAATATAAAATTATTTATTTTAAATAACCACTATTATTAAAAATTAAATTTCTGTAATTATGTACAAGGAGGACGATCCTTTCGGCCTCGATGCCTATATACGGACGTCAACTAGGCCTGGGCCAGGACAGACGTTTGATACGGGTGCTTCCAGTTCAAGACGCGTTTCGGAGACGTCCTTGCCCTTTCCGACGAAGCAGCCCCCAACACCACACCCGCGCGGGGATTTCTCGTGAGGATCTTCTGCGGAGTCCTGCTCGGGCTGATTTGCCTAGTACTCACCCATAGCGACCTCCCGCGACATTTTGGTAATTTTTTTAAAGGTTTATTTTCAATTTCATATTTTTTGTAATATCTACTAATTTTACTTTTTTATTTCAGGTTCGTCGACGACGGGAAGGTCGCGCAGAAGGTCACGAAGATCTTCCAGCACCATTTCAGGGGGCCTTATGTGGGAACCGAAATTCTCACTGTCAATGTTATGTGGTTCACGGACTCTGTTAGCCAAAGATCAACAGATCGAGACAACGAATTAGCGAGTTATTGAGTAAAATACGAAAAGCTAAACTGCGAAGATAATGAAACAGATATCGTAAGAGAGTAAGATAACAAAATACGAAATACGAAATAGATTGTGAAACGATATAGATAAACGATGGACGAGAAACAGGATTCGTAAGATTGATAAACGTAAGGTAATACATAGTAAAAAGAAAACGGATCGAAGTATGCAGAAAGCATAAACTGAGAGCGATTCGACAGACAC
>OVAN01011281.1:0-13376 GCA_900406275.1 Anastatica hierochuntica
TCCTTGGTGGGGATGGAGCCGGCACGAGCAGAAATCCGTTGTCGTCCTTCGGAGGAGTATTTAACTTCGATGCCTTCCTCGACTTCGATGCTTTGTGTTTTAACACTACATACGAAGGGGGTTTTATAGGATCGGCGCAATACGAGGAAGCGTTACGCCAGGGAACGGAGGTCAGTTTTTCCGACCCTTTGACGTGGTTCCATTTGTTCNTTTCTATTTTCTTTGTAGGGACTTCGTAAGATGGACAAGGCTCTAAAGGCTAGGGTTTCGGAAGCGAGGGCTGCTGAGCTCGGAGAGAAGGAGCTCGCACAAGAGAATGCCCACATGAGGGCGGAAGTTACAACAGCTCCCCTCCGTGACGAAGAATGGTCGCGACACCACGTGTCATGGATTCGTCGAGCATTTAGAAGCGGAAAGCGCGAGATTGCATCTATCAATGAAGAGCATTCGCGACAGTATGCGGCCGCGCTTGCTGAATACCAACAAGCGTACAAGCTGCCCGGAGGGTATCGCGAGTGCCAGGGCTCGGTCGGTGCCTTTTTCTCGACCAAGCAACCGGGTTATTCTTACGAGACTGAGATGAGGAAGGCGAAAGGATAGGCGTGCAAATGCTGAATCCTTGATCCCCTCCATCGAAGATAGGATCCAGGGCTATTGAGACCCGATTCCAGTTTCTCACGATTCGGTGGAGGTGGTTTACTCGACCCGGTGGGAAGGCGACGAGGTCGACCAGCCCCCGAACTTAACCGGGGATTATGGACTCCCAAGTTTTGGTTCTTGTGTTCTCCGTGAGGACTCGTAGAAGAGGGTTTTTTGTTTTAGTCTTTTTTTGCGTTCTTTCGGCCGAGTGTGGCCGTGTTCGATATGGTTATCATGTTGTGAAATGAAATCGTTTTTCGTATGAGTTTTGACGTAGCGTAGAGGGAAGAATACGAGTTGTCATCTCGCTTCTAACTCCTTTTGTTGATCGTTCTATGCGTTGCTCGTTGTAAGACGTTGCAAAATTCCATAAAATTTTGCGAGTGTTTTGACATGAACGAAGAGGCATGGTTTAAGATTCTCGTATCTGTTAGATATCATGCCTAGAGATGTTATAGACCAGTGTGTTGGGTTTAAGGCAAGACCTAAGCTTACTTTCGGTTTTAGGGGGTGCGGTGACTAATCCCGGCTTACGTATCCCATTGCGATTTTGACCTGATTCTATACCGATTTAGAGTCTACGATATGTTCTCGGCTTATACGACTCATCTGGTTGGATCAAGCATCGCTCATGAGACAGTTTTTAAGTCGTCTGGAAGTGCTGACTAAAATTTTAGATTTCTTTTATAGCGCACTATTATCCTAGTCGGATGTACGAGGACCAATTCAAAAAAGGTCGGTTGCATTTGTTTAAGACAGCTTACATACTCGTCGGGGCCAGCGACGAGCATGATTTAAGAACGAATGCTTGTTCGTAATTTTTAGTCGCAGTCGGACTGTTTTGGTTGAGTTCGAAATTGCGTTTTTCGGAAATTTGCGACGTCTGGCTCATTTCCGAAAATCTTTCTGTTTAGAAGTGTGATGCGTAAAGTAGCATGCTTTAGACGAGGTTTGTTATGGTTATGTCATATGATTTCCGTTTCGAGTTATACGATGCTATTCGGGTATCTCGAGCGAATCATAAATCGCTATGGTTGCCGCGAAATTACCTGCGATACGAATTATTTTTGCGATAAAGAGTGTTGGGAGACTTGCTGGAAATCGTATTGCGTTTTCTTATTATCGAAAAAGTTTCAGAAATATCGAGTACAAGTCAGATATTCTAAAATGTGGGAGTATATGAGTATACGTGGTTCACGGACTCATATACTCATTTTCAATGTTATGTGGTTCACGGACTCTCTGTAGCCAAAAATCGACAGATCAAGCAGTGAATACGAAAGTTAATGGATAAAGAATACGAAACTAAGCTGCGAGATAAGATCAAACAAAAAGCGTGAGAAAAACGAATATGCGAACAGATTGCGAGATTCAGGTTAACGAGATTCGTATGGCAAAATTGAGATGAATAGCGAAGTAAAGACAATACGAAACAAGTTGCGAAGCGACATATGTAAAATAACAGTAAAGTAACAGGATTCGTAATGAGAAACAGTATGAACACGAAAAAGAATCGTGCATCAAAACATGAACGGATACGAATAAAAACAATCGAAACACACAGATAACGAAGAACGTATAAGGGATCTTATTCGAATTCGTGTTCTGAGTGTGCGCAAACGGTGTTACCCGTGGCCGCAAGAACTGTTGGCAACGATTACCTAGAACTACAACGTAGACTCGTAACCTAGTTGAGACGCAGCTCGCTAACGAAAACGAAGTAAGAACCCTAGTTTTTTCTAAGTGTTTTACGGTGACGAATATTGTGTTGTCCCTTTCATCCTTCTCCTTCGCACCCTTTAAATAGATCTTCATGGGCTTGGCTCGTTCCCTTTTTCGTCCCCAATTTGCGCATATCTTCTCGTGGAAATATTCCTTTTTCCATGATTTGCATATATCTTTTCGAGATCCTTCCTTATCTTCTTCAAACTTAACATTTTTGCGAAACCCTGGCAAACCGTCATAGTAGATGGGCCGATTCTCGCCCGGAATCCTAAGTGGACCGTTATCGCGGTTGGGGCCCTTTCTGGCCGTTTCGCAGCTAAGTGATCTTTACGATTTATTACGGGAAACAATTTCTCGTAAGACCAAGCGGTAATAGTTCCGTGGAACGATAAGGCCGGTTGTATAGTTTAAACTCTTCCGGTGTTTAAGTTAACTGTCGTCGTTTTACACGATCGGTACGAAGTCCACGAAAAGTACGAATTCTTACGACTATCATCATGACGGTTTGACGGAAACTCCAATCGAGACGAAACGAGAGACGATCAAGTGACGATTAGAAGGAAATGACGATCGGAAAGGACGTGGTTCAGTCAACAGATAACGGTTGAACGTTATCCGCATCTCAGCACCAATCGGCGCCGAGACCAAGGCTTGGTCTTGGCGCAAATTGGCCCCAAGACAGACCTTCTGTCTTGGTTCCAATCGACGTCTAGATTGGCCTCTAGTTCAGTCGTCAATTGGTTCCAAGACTCATTTTTAGCTTTGACGTCAATCGGCATTTAGACATTTCTCCGAAGCGACGAGGTTCTCCAACGCTTTTTTTGCTTTCGTATCGCCTCGAAGGTTGTTTCATGTGGCCTTGCGAGAGTTATCCGAAAGCCATCGATGCTAGCTCTAGCGCTCGGGTGCTCTAGTTGCTTGCGGACAGATAGAATTGTTGTGGAGATTGACCATGATCGACTATATGCGAAGCTTCGAAACCTGGTCGAGAAGAAATAGCTTAAATGACGTGAATCTCAGAGCTTGGGGATTTATTTGCTATTCTTGTGTCCAAAAGAGGAAGCATCGTTCCCGTAGTCCTTTTCAGGCATCGATTTCGTCGGGATAGTTTTTGATCCCAACATTGGGGCTAGCAGGATATTACCGGAAGTTCGTGAAAGGGTTTACCAGCTTAACCAAGCCAATGATGCGTTACAGGGAAGGACACGAAGTTTAAGTGGATAGAGTCTTGCACCCAAAGTTTTGTCGAGCTGAAGAAGTGCTTGACGCAGACGGTGGTGTTGGTATTGCCACGGATAGGGGTACCATATGAGGTCTACACCGACGCCTCAAGGGTAAGGTTGGGTTGCGTTTTGATGCAGGAAGGTCAAGTGATTGCATACACTTCTCGCCAGCTGAGGACCCATGAGCTGAACTACCCTACACACGACTTGGAGCTAGCCGCAATGGTTTTCACTCTAAAGATCTGGCGGGCCCACCTGTACGGTGTAAAGGTGAAAATCTTCACGGATCACAAGAGTTTGAAGTACATCTTCACGCAGACGGATTTGAACCTTAGGCAGCGTAGATGGGTGGAGTTGCTAGCCGACTATGATTTGGATATTGCCTAACATCCTGGAAATGCCAACCAGGTGGGAGATGCACTAAGTAAAAGGAGGAACGATGTAGCCGATGTCAAGGAGGTTAAGGAGCTAGTGTTCATGGCGGCATGTCTACGCTTGTGCGCCACGAAAGTTGAGGGAAATGCCACGGGTCTAGATGCAATAAATGAGGCAGACCTGCTATGGAGAATTCGCCAGGGGGCAGGAGAAGGATGATGCTTTGCGGAACTTGATCCAAATGAGACATATATGTTCAGGAACCGAGTTTGTATGCCCATGGACTAAGTGTTAAGAAGGGAGATTCTGAAACAAGCGCATCAATCGAAGTTCTCCATTCACCCAGGACTGCAAAAGATGTACCACGATCTAAAGCGTTTCTACTATTAGGGCAGCATGAAGCGCGACAGAGCATAATGGAAATGCTAAAGGCAGAGCATCGGGTTCCTAGTGGGCTGCTGCAAAGCTTACCACTACCAGACAAGAAATGGGACATGGTAACCATGGATTTCGTCACTGGATTGCCTAGGACTCAAGATAGGGAGAACGCTATTTGGGTGATAGTGGATCGACTCACCAAGTCTGCACACTTCCAGGCCATAAAGAAGACGGATGGGGCAGATCAACTAGCTCAGATGTATGTCGATGTAATAGTGAGATTACATAGAGTGCATGTTAGTATAGTGTCTGACAGAGAGACGAAGTTAACCTCCATGTTTTGGTAAGCCTTCCAGAAGGCCATGGGGACTAAAGTACACCTCACTACAGCCTAACACCCATAGACAGATGGTCAATCTGAGAGGACGATTCAGACTTTAGAGGACATGTTGCGAGCTTGTGTGCTCGACTAGGATGGAAATTGGGGTAAGTATCTGTTGCTAGTGGAGTTTGCCTACAACAACAACTACCATGAAAGCATAGAGATGTCACCCTATGAGGCGTTTATGGGAGGCCATGTCGAACCCATTTGTGTTGAACTAAAGTGGGGGAGAGGCGATCCAAGAGAAAGTAGTGCAAGTAGAGCTACTAAAACGTCGGCTACAGGAGGCCCGTAACCGCCAGAAGTGTTACGCAGATAATCGGTTAAGGGACTTGGAGTTTGAAGTAGGTGACTCAGTGTACCTCAAAATGAAGACCTTCCAAGGAGACCACAAAGATCGGAAGTTGAAGAAGCTTAGACCAAGGTACATGGGGTCGTACCCCATCATTGAGAGAGTCGGAGATGTGGCTTACCGTCTGAGCTTGCCGCAGAAATTGGCAGTCTTCAATGATGTGTTCCACATCTCAGTACTGACAAAGGTCATCAAAGAGCTAGAACTTATTCTGCAGAGCCGCCAGTAAGCTTAGGGAGAAACTTATCAGTGTTAAGCCAACCCTTGAGAATAATTGAACGACAGGAACGGAAATTTCAAGGAAAGAAAGCACAAATGGTGAACATCCAGTGGGGAACGGGAAGTTTTGAAGAGGAAACATTGGGAAGTGAGGACCAATTGAAGAAGTATTATTCGGACCTCTTCAAAGACCAAGGTCAGCAGCTGAGCCGGAATTTTAATTTGGGGATGAATTCACTTGAAGTGGGGGAGAATTGTAATGGGTTAAACCCATCAGAAAAGGTTAAAGGGCCAAGCCCATTAGGGCAAACCCTAGTTTCCCTCCCCATCACCTATAAAAGAAGAGGAAAAGGAGAAGAGAAAGAGAGTTTGCACAAAAACCTAGAGCGAAAGAGAGTGAGAGCCGCAGAGGCCCTACCGCTGCTGGTGTCGCTGTCGCAACGCCGTCACCGGAGCTCGTGAGACTCGTGGCCGAGCCTCCGTTTGCGGGAATCTTCTTCTTCTTCTCGTTTTCTTTCTCATCACCATTAGTTTTCTCCAAGGTAATCATCTTGGCACTCTGATCTCGCTCCTTTCTGTGTTTGTTTGTGTGTCAGGAAGCCCTAACAAGGTTCTCCTTTTTCTGGATCTGGAATCCTTCTCTTAGGTTTCAGATTTATCTTTCCGAAGGTCGGATCTATCATCTGAAGTCCTGCATGCATGTCATGTTAGTCAAGATTGATGTTTGTGCATGTAGGATAGCTAGGGTATCGAGTGTAGCATGGGTTTGGGAACGATTGATGGTTAATGCGATAATGCGATGATTTGATGATGTGGTTATGTGATGATGCGAAAGAGGGGAACTTGAAGTACCCTGATGAGTGAGTAGGGGAACGTGGAGTACCCTGGAGGAGAGAACTCGGGGGAAATGAGAGTACCTCGGGGTATGAGAGGGGAACTTGGAGTACTCTAGAGGAGAGAGGGGAACATGGAGTACCCTGGAATAGAAGGATCAGAGTGTTAGAGGATGGGATAATAGGTGACCGGGGGTTTAGTGTTCGGAAGGTTGATTGCCATGTTTGAGTGTTTAATTCTATGCTTTTTTTGGTTGTATTGTTAGGCTAAGTCTGCGGACTTACGTGGTCTAGCAATCCACCACCTTGCTGAGGGATTCCCCTTTCTCCCCTTTTTCCCCCTTTGTCTTTTCAGGTGAGCATGACGAGTAGATGGAGGTAATGGTGGATTTTGGTGTTCGCTTTTGAGGATTTTCTTAGTTTTATTTTTGTCTCTGATAACTTAAAGACGTATTTTAGTTGATTTGGTTTTCTTGAGATTATTTGGGTTTTCTTTTGAGTTGTTCTTTTGGATTATGGATTGAGATTGAGTTGAAAATGGATAAAGTGGATTATTTGAACTTGAGTATGTGGTTACGTGATAAATAAGTTAGATAAGTGGCATGCCGTGCCCTAGGGGTAAAGGACGGGTGTTATAAAATGTTTCTTCCTCTTCTGATAAATATTTCATAGACTCCATTGATCTTTTGAGAACCTCTCAAAATAAAAAAGAAAGAGATAAAAAATTATATTGAATAAAAAATAGAAAACACCAATATCTCAACCAAAGAAAAAATGAAACTTTTTATTTCGCTTTTTTCTTTAAGGAAAGAAAATTAAAACAAAAAAATTCAAATAAACTCTTATTTTTCAAAACAAATACAAGGGGAAAACTTCAAATGAAATCTTGCTTTTTATTTTGTTTTAGGAATTACTAGTTGTTGGCTCGTGTCTTGCACGGGTATAGTTTGATTTTATATTATAGATATCGTATTTTAGGATGTAAAGTAATATAGTTCATGTGTAAGGCCGTTATTCTTAAAAACAATAGTTATTTGTTGAGAAATATACATGCACTCTAACGTTTCATTAATTGTAAAATTTCTAGTGTCCCAATACTCTAGGACCCAATCACTCACAGAACGTAACCTCGAAACTCATATGATCAAGTCTTTAGAGTTTCTTTTTCTTCATGAGAAAGACATCGACGCGTTATTTGGTAAGGTTTAAGAGGACTCTTTTCACGTGCATGTGTTTAAATGTGTGATATTTGCTTGCTCACTTTACTCAATATACTTAAAACTTTCCACAAATGTTATCGGTCATGTGGTAACAATTGACCCTTTAGTTGATGTTTATGCGAGAGGAGTCAATACACAAAAGTCGACATTATCCTTCGTAATGAACCAAAATAATAGTTTTGTGAGTATATTTCGGTTTATGGTTTCTTATTTGATTTTTGTCTTGGTTTGGATTGTATACCGATCTACAATTGTTGTGTACTCAAAGGGAAGAGTATGAAGCTTCTATGGTGGAGTATGCATATCGACATAAGGGTTCTTCGATCGTTTTTGTTTGGCCACAGTCAAGGTTTATAGTTTGGTTGGGTACATTTATTAAAGAAATGATTTCATAACTATTTTTTTTCTCCTTGATTGGATAGGAACTATAGGTCTTTCAAACGCATTAAATTATTCTCCGCTTGTGTTTGATGCAGTATGCTATGAAGTCGAGAAATTTAGTCCATTTATGCAACTTCATTGTTTTATTGTCTATTTCTAAAGATATTGTATGTTCTGAGCATTGTAGTTGTATTGTTTTATGGCATTCAGTCTATATTTTATATTTGCAGGTTACCTGAGGGATGATGTCGTACCAAAAACATATGTTACGCATCAAGGGGTGCTTCTAATATCGACCACGAAAGACACTTATTCTTCTCTACCAAGATCAGTCTCCATTACTTACTCCTCAAGTAATTTCATCTTTCTCATAAGAATTGATTGAGATGCAACCTTTTTCTTTTGCTCACTGTCATTTCTCGTCTTTTTTTCGTTTTGACGCTACGGATCCCCTCACCACCTTTCCTGCTCCGAATCTCCGCATGGCTCCTCCATCATGTGGTGGAGTTCTCAGCTCATCTCCGCTTCTGCGTCTAATGCTCCATCTTCTTCTTTTTAGTTCTCTCTCTTTTCCAACATCTTCTTCTTTACATCCTCACTCCACTTTCCTTCTCTAGTCTGGTATCTTCTATTCTTTTTCATGGTCTTAAAATCTATGCCCCACGAACTTATCATCTTCGTGGTGCAATCTTCTCGTTCTTTCTGATTTTTCTCTTTCTAAGCTTCATGACTATCTCATGGTGGCTCGCGCTCACTTTCTCCCTATGATGAACTTTGCCTCACTTCTCCATTATGGTAAGATCATGTCTCATTGTCTCTCTCAACTTTTGTGTCTCTACCTTGTTCTTTTCTTCCTATCATTTGTGCCTCCTCTTAACACTTTTGGAGGTTTCTGTAGATTTTTTTTTTGTAAAAATGACTAAGAATTTGCTTCTCAAGAAGAAGTCACTGAAGTTGAATTCGGCCAATGGAAGCGACATATAGTTAAGAAAT
Source organism: Anastatica hierochuntica (assembly GCA_900406275.1). Classification (NCBI taxonomy): domain Eukaryota; kingdom Viridiplantae; phylum Streptophyta; class Magnoliopsida; order Brassicales; family Brassicaceae; genus Anastatica; species Anastatica hierochuntica. Next base: position 8,721 of record OVAN01011281.1, read on the forward strand.
TGAATTCCGAAAATGTAAAATACAGTAGGGGTAAGCAAAATACTCGAACCTGAAAACCTAAACCAAACCTGACAAAAATATCATAACTGAACCCAACACAAATATTCAAACAGATTATGTTTCACAATATGTCGGGTGTCACGTATTACCAAATCCAAATCCGAACCCTAATGATTATCGAAAACCCTATAAAATCGTAAGTTATAAACCCTAAATTCTGAACAAGAATCCCGAAATATTCCAAAAATCCAAAAACCCTCGGCCTAAACTTGAATCCCAAACCCAAACGACCCAGAAAACCTGAAAAAATCCATAAACCACCGGAAAAAACTTTAAAAAACCGAAAATATTCAGATCTGAACCCGAAAAATACCCAAATCGAACCAGAAATAATTCAGGTATATTTTTGTTTTTGTTAAGTTACTAAAACTTATCCGAAGCCGAATAGACCTATGAACTGAATCCGATCCCACAACCTGAATGAACCCACAACCTAAACGAGACTAAACTTTAAAAATCCCACAACTTGAATGAACCCAATCCGAACGCTACAGAAAATCCGAAAAGGTGTATGTTTATTCATTATCATTATTTTTTAGTTACAGGAGGAACACGGGATTTGATGTTTGAAATTTAAGGTATTATATACATATCAATTGAGCTTTTTCTCTCTCTCGTTCACACTTGCAATAACTTCATTTACAGATTTTCTATGAAGCTAAATGAAGAATAGTAAAACTTATCATGAAACATATTTAGCAAGATCACATATAAACTTTCAAAGACCACAGAAATGAAATTTTTTAACATAAGAAACAATTCTGTTTTTTGATCAATTACACTCGTCGGACTCTGAGATATTTGCAATTCTCCATCTTCTTACACGGGTAAAAAAAACGTATCTCATTTACATAATAAGCGTATTAAAAAGCATACCTCCTCTATGAACATTCATCTGATTAGCACTCAACACCCAATTATGCCCGCCTTCTTCTTCATCATCTTCTGAAAGGTACCTTGATATGAAACAAAAGTAAATGTCTGAGAAACCAAAGAGTGCATTGTATGGTTGTAGTAAAGTTTCATCTTTTTTCTATGTTTAGCGTGGATTGGTTCTGGCTAGGTAATTCATTGTTTGATGTCCACAATGGTCTTTTTAAGGTCAACAAATACTCCCCTAGAGATAAAAAGAACATCATTTGTGTCTATCTGGACATCAAAGGACATATAATAATGAAACAAACTGAGTTAACAAATGTAGTTGTGTAATAGAATTAAACGATTCACATACAATAGCTAACTATATATTAACTTAGCGTCATCAAATTATGCTATGTCCTAGGAGCGGATCTCACATACAATGAGTAATGACCAAAAGACACTCGATTGCCAAGAGGCTCTACCATTGTATAAAGATTGTATTTTGTAGATACATGAAGAGATAATATAACAAATAGAATTTTGATGTTCACATTTCAAAAGTCTAAATTTTTTTACGGAAGAGAGGCTTAGATTTGGCCACCCTAGAAAGAAAAATAAGCAACACCCATAAAAAAAGTATTACAAACCTTGGACAAAAACGCAATGTCACGTCATTGGATTATCCACTATGAGCATCTTTAGTTTATGAAAGCGTATCATACACAGTTTGCTCCAGTGGATCATCACTTCTTATAGCTATGGTTTTTGCCTGAACCCTTAAGTTGAAGACTAAAATAGATTCAAAGATCATCATTGAATCTTTCAAAAAAAAACATATTTAGAGATCATCACGTCATTGGTTTCTTCTTACCTTGTCACAACCATTGGTGAAATTGCGAACATAAGAAACTTCATATCCTAAATGCTTAAGGTACCTACCTAATTCAAGCCGATACCTCAATAGAACATCCAAGGTGACATAGACGCGTGCTTATCCAATGTAGTTGAGATCGTGTTGTACAACCACAACTTATTCCGCCGGAAATTGAGTTTATCGTCGTATGTGATGATGATGATGAGAGAGCAGTGAAACAACGATTAATTTGAGTTACTTTTCCAGTCTTTGTGGAAATTGGATTTTGGGAGAAGTAGAGAATCGAAGAGTAGTAATGGGTCTACATAATTTGAAGAGATTGAGAACAGAAGAAGCCATTAGTGGAACGATACGCTCCTACTGAACAAGATGAAGAAATCGGATAGGGAGTGCTGAGAAATCAGCCGAAAACCTCTGAGTTAAACCGCTTTTCTTCTCCGATTCGGTTTAGAGATTTTTTGGTTTGAGAGGCTATCATAAGAACGATGACGTTGTAGAATGACTTCGTGATAAGCAATAACAAAGACGACATCATTTAAGCAACTAAGGAAAACAACGTTGTTTAAGCATCTTAAATTTCAGCTAGACATAAACGACGTATCTAAACAACAATATTTTGAGTATAAATACTAAATCAACCTAATATGAGCAAATGTGATTCTACACGATAATTATTTTATTGTTTTTTAAAAAAACATTATGTCTATTTTTTCAAATAATATATAAAGAATAGTTATAGTTAAAAACAAAACATAACCATCTAAATAGATAATCCATGAATATAAAAAAGAAGTATGGAGAAAAAAACTGAGCTTAAAATGTAAGAATAGACTCATATCTATAAAGAAAAAAATTATATTGATCTTGAAGGAAAATTTCTAGAAAGATAGACCTAGAAGGACGAGTGTGAGAAGCAATATTTATAGAATATCAAATTGTGATTTTTCTGTCGATGTATATTAAAAAAAAAGTAGAAGAAGAAAGAAGAAGCACATGAATTTGATGAAAGAGATAATAATTGATAAGTCGGTGGACATATTATTTATAGGATTAGAATTAGGGTTTAATTTGTTGATGAAGCACAATATTTTTTACCAAATATTTATGTGGCCGTAAAAATATTTTTTGGAAGAAAATCATTGTTTTTTTACCAAAATATTCCCATCAATTTTTTTATTATGAAAAATATTCTCGATCAATAAAACATCATCGCGTAACGCCACGTAAGAAAAGAATATTTCCAAAAAATCGCAAATCGCTAAGAAGACGACATGTAGGACTTTCGAACTCTCGGCTTATGTGAGCACGCCACGTCAGAAATTGACTTCTCAAATAATACATATAGTAAACAAATCAACAAACTCGACCAAACAAAAGAAACAAAGAAACTTGTTTATGATTTTCTTTGAGAGATTTTTTTTGTTTTTATAGGAATCAAAAGATTTATCTTGTTTTTATAAGACAAAAAAACAAGATAGCAACAAATAAAAATCTTATGAGTTTTTTGGTTTGTATGAGAGAAAATTGTAAAATAGAAAATAAAATATAGAGGTTCGAGAAATAAAACCTGGGATAATATGAGTTTTTAAGCTTTGATACCAAAATGATGGACTTTCATGACTTGTTGTCCTTTAAATTTTAAAATCAAAAGCTTGATGATGTAGAAATGAGGCTAATGATAGAAGTGAAATGGAAGGGAGATTGACTCTCTCAATCAAATGGACGAACAAGAGGGTTTGAATCACTTAAACTCTTTGTAATGACCCCATACTCGGAATCGGGATTAAACCGCGTCAAACAACCGGTTAGGTTCAAACTGAAGGAATCGCTTTAGGAGAACCGAAAATCCTAGGGTTTCCCGCGTCTCCGTCTTCCGATTTAAACGTGCCTTCGTCTCAAGAAACGCATCCATCCGAAAACCGCAACGAAACTCTGCCGAATTTCCGCGAAAACTCGAGAACCGAGCCACCCGAACCCTCGACCGAGCCTACCCGTGCGCCGCAGCCGCTAACCGAGCCCTCCCCGTCGCCGTCGTCGCATATCGAGCCGCCGCAGCCCTTGTCGACCGCCGCAGCACCTCCGTTGTCGCCGATCTGAGCTGTTCCGCCGCCACAGCAGCCTCACACGCCGTTTTCCGCCGCCGATCCACCCTATCCGCCGCCGATTTCGCCGATACGAGTCCCCCAGCCTTCACCCAAGCCCGACCAACCCTCCCAGCCGCCGTCACCGTCAACCCGTGAGCCACAGACCACCGTCGAGCGTCGCGAGCCCCCGACCGAGCCTCCTCTCCGCCGATTAACGCGAACCGCGACTCCTAGCCGCCGCGTGGTCGAATCCGCGGGCCTCCCGTTGCGTTTCCGCCGCCGCCACTAGAAACCGCGAGGTGAGTGTTTCGCGTTTCCGCGTTCTCGCGTTTCCTTTCCTTTCCGTTAAATTTCCTTTCCGCGTTTTCGTAATCGTTTCCGCAGAATTAGATCGTTTCCGTAAGTTTCCTCGTGCCCGGTTTTAGGAGTTTCCATTTATGGAAACTTTCCATTTTTGGCAAGTTCCCAATTTGGAAAGTTTCTATTTTTGGAAAGCTTCCTTTTCAGGAAAGTTTCTATTTTGGGCAGGTTTCCCGATTTAGAAAGTTTCTGTTTTTAGAACGTTTCCATTTATGGCAGGTTTCCGTAAATGGAAAGTTTCCTTTTTGAGCTGGTTTCAGATTAAGGTCTAATCCGAGTTCCTTTTGGTTCAGGTCCAGAAGTTCATTAGCTGTTCTAGAAGTCTCCTGTGTCCAGTCTCCAGATCTGCAGTTGCCAAGGTGAGGCGCTATTCCCGTAGCAAATCCCCCGTAGAATTGCCTTAGGATGTTATTCATT
>OVAN01011282.1:0-10475 GCA_900406275.1 Anastatica hierochuntica
AGCATACCTATGGATTACGAAACTTATGCGAGCAATAAGAAAGAGTTCGGCATCGCGAATTGCCGAAGAGTGAGCTCGGCGTCGATGTCGTTGACGACGAGAACGAAGAACGAAGAAGAATTTTTTTTTCTTTTTTCCCATAAAAATTAATTCAATTAATTCATCAATTTTGTGTAAGGGCAATTGTGGAAATCAACATTATCATTAAGAGTAGAGGAGTAGTGAGATTATGAGAGATTGGTTTTGAACATTAGAGAGTATTTTAGACTTTGCCCCTCATGCCTCGGATAAATTGGTTTTTGAAAAATGAACTTAATGGGTGATTGGTAAGGAATTTTAAAATATGGACTGTTAGTTTTAATTTAATTTATTTTGCTGTAGAAATTTTTGACTGAAGAAAAATGTGTACGATTATGAACAAAAGATTTGAAATAGACTGTGAGCATTTTTAGGAGCTCTTTTATGATTTTAAATTAATAACAACTTGATTGGATAATTCATGACTTTAAAAACTCTAAAATAAAGTTACAACTTTTAAAGTCCTTACCAATCACCCTTTTAATCAATCAGAGTAGTTTTATTAACGTCGATCTCGCTTTGTCAGTTTACCGTATCATTCTTTTAACTTTAAAGTGTTTTTTTGTTAAAACTTTAAAGTATTCTAATCGAGTTTCCTAATTCATCAAAATATTCTAAAAATTCACTACAAATCAAATCTTGATTAATAGTTAATCCAATACACTCTTAAGTCTTTACTCTCCCATTGGAGTATTAGGAATAGCTGTCCATAAAAGAAATCATGAACTTGTACAAAATTCAATTTTAAAACTAAGTAAAGCTCAACCAACATAAGCACCCCCCAAAGATTAGTAATAGCGTCGTTGTTGGTAGAGGTACACGTCAGCTCAATATTCAGACCCACTTAGAGATTCGTTTTTTCACCTAGCAGCAACATCTGGATCTCGTTCGTTTTTCGCCAAGTTAGAAACGCGTCTGGATGTAAAATTTGAATGGTCGGTAACACGCGCTTAAGATAACTGGATATTTTAGACACACTTCTCACTAGCGTCTGAATACACCAAAATACGTCTCAAATTATAATATTTTAAAATACATTCAAAACAATACATTTACCAAAAAATGAAAACGTTAAAAAACCCAAAAAATCGCAAAACCGAAAAACCGCGAAAACCATAAAATCGCAAAACCATAGAACGACAAAAACCGTAAAGTCTTAAAAAACCGTGAAACTGTAAAAAACAATAATTCCGCAAAAAAAAACCGTGCAACCTCCAAAATTCTCAAAAAGAAAAAACCGTAAAACCAAAAAAAACTGTAAAAATACATAAATCTTAAAATAAAAAAAATCTTTAAAAAATACAAAATTCGCAAAAAACAGTAAAGCTGCAAAAATCGTAGACCCAAGTAAAACCGCAAAAAACCGGAAAACTGCAAAACCTGTAAAAAATGCAAAAAAAAACGATAAACCACCAAAAATAAAAAAAAAACCGTAAAATAACTAAAAATCGTAAAAAATGCAAAAAATTGTAAAACCGCAAAAAAACACCGTAAAACATGAAAGACCTGCAAAACTGCAAAAGCCGTAAAAACTGTAAAATCGTAAAAACCATAGTATGCAAAAAGACTGTACAAACTGCAAAATCCACAAAAAACAGTAAAACCATAAAAACCTTTAAACCACCAAAAGCCGTAAAAACCTCAAAATCCAAAAAACCGTAAAATTCGCTAATCCCCGTATAATCTCGAAAACCCACATAAAGTCTTAAAATCTGCAAAGCTTCAAAGACCTACAAAACTGTGAAAACCGTGATTACCATTTTTTCGTAAATAATCGTTTTCGCAAAACCCGTGAATTCTACAAAAAACGACATAAACAATAAAAAATTTAAAAACCGCGAATACTATTTAATTAAAAAATATTTTCCCTAAAACCTCCAAAAAATGTAAGCCGACAAAAACATGACTATCATTTTTCGTTTTCGGCAAAAATAAAAAAGCTGCAAAAAATCGCATATATCATTTTTCGGGAATATTATTTTTGGTTCAAAATCGTGAATATTGTTTTCTGCAAAATGCAAATTATCATTTTCTCTAAAAATATGATATCTCTGTATGATAATACAAATACACAAACAAACATAATTGCATCTAAATGCATTTTTTGTATGCAAAATTCAAAAATAGAAAAGAATTGCATATAGATATCGCGTTTAGCTAATGCGCTTGGACACAATATTTAGATGCAGTAGTGAGATACACAAACGAATAAACCCATAAGTAAAATTTACAAACTCTCTCGAGATCATGAGTTTTGTCAGTCCATCTCGAGTTAGAGTTGTGTGGAACGTAAACTCCTCTTTGACCATCTTCTCATATTATGTTAAATTTTATGGGTTTTTAATTTCCAACTCAATTAAGAACGAGTTGATTTATTCATTTCACTTTATTAGAGTGAATTTGTGTTGTAGAGAAAAAGATTATTTAAGTTTAAGCAACAATTTGCAGTTCGGGTCTTGTGGTGGTTATGAAAAAGTAAAATCATGTTCGTCTATCAACAACAACATCATGAATGGTTTAAAGATTTACAACATGCTAAGGATGATACGATGTAGTGTACTAAGGACACAACTCATACGTCTCCATGGCCAGGTTTCTTGTCTCGTAAGAGATCCGAATGACAACGTCCAACCTCACGAGATGTTAGAGGGAACTCCAAAGCTGGCTGGATACTTCGGGATGTTGCTGAAAACTATATTTGTACGACCACAATGAAGCTAAAGTCGTGTCATGATTCGTTAGAGATAGAGTTACAAGCTTTACTCGCCTCCGAGTCAGCGAGTCTGTCGGCATGTTCTTTCCACAAATCAGAACCGGGACATCTAGGATAATCCCTTCAGTATGCATGGTCTGTCCACCAGCTGCCTTAACCAATTCGAAATTCCTTCTAGGTTCCTTCTGGAACCCTCCTGCCTTAGCCATCTCAGGGTTTACAAAACAGTGAGTAGCACCAGTATTAAACATGACATGGGTTGCCACTCCACCCATGAAAAGGGTCCCTACACATCCACCTAGAATGCTAAGAACCCAACCCACTCAAACAAACATTTCACACAGAAAATTGAAAGAGTAAGGGTGTAAGACTAACCAGTGATCGGACGTGAAGTGCTTGGGTCATTAGTTCCCTATCCCATCGCATACACTCTTGGCATGATTGCCTGTCTCTTGGGCGGCGGTGGCAGTCCAACATTTGTCTGTTTCCCTGGCTGCCCTAACTTAGGACACTGTGTTTTAAAGTGACCAGCTTCTCCACAGTTGTAGCATGTCTTAGTTGCTACGTTTCTTGTCTGTTCTTTCACCCTTTGGTCCTGCTCTGAGCACTCTCGGACCTTATGTTCCGAGCTTCCACAACGGTGGCAAGCTCCTGTTACAGCTCGACACACTCCTCCATGCATCTTTCCACAGGTTGGACATGCACTACGTCCTCCATTTTGCTTACCAAAACCAGCAGCTTGGGTCTACTGAAACTTCCTTTTATTTCCAGAAGCATTCCCACCTTGATTCTTATTACCGAACCCAGTCTGTAACTTGTTCTCCTCTTTAACCCCATTTTTTAACAGAGCTGCTTTCTCCACCAGTTTAGAAACTGAAGCATAGTTTCGAATTAAGCAGCAGTTGCGAAGATCAATTCTTAATCCACGCATAAACCTTCTGACTTGAACTTTTTCATCTTGAAGTTCTTTACCTTTCATTAAATGTAATTATGATGGTGCACGAGATGTTAGAGGGAACTCCAAAGTTGGTTGGATCCTTCGGGATGCTGCTGGAAACTATATTTGTACGACCACCATGAAGCTAAAGTCGTGTCATGATTCGTCAGAGATAGAGTTACAAGCTTTACTCGCCTTCATGCAACAAGCTTGGGTAAGAGGATATCAAAAATGCGTTTTAGAAGGAGATAACAAGACTTTAGTGCGTATAATTGAGAAGAAACAACTTCATTTGGGGTTAGGGGTGGGCAAAATACCCGAACCCGAAGAACCAAACCGAACCCGACCCGAAAAATGGAACCGAACCCGAATTGAAACCGTTAAAATACCCGAATGGATCCTAAATTTCAATATCTGAAGAACCGAACCCGAACCCGGCCCGAACCGAAATATTTCGGGTATCCGAAAATATCCGAAATATAATAATAAATTTAAATATATTAATTATTTTTAGATCTAATATCAACACTATTCAAAACATTTAGAGAAAAAATACAAATTATTCAAAAGTACCGATAACTATTTAAAATATCCCAAAAATAGTAAAAAAATACTAGAATTATTGGAAATATTTACCGATTTTTCACCTAAATACCCGAAACGAAGTGATTTTCTTATTAGCTGTAGATATTTGGTTATGCATTTTTTAAATATATTTCTTTTTGGTTATTTTAGTTTTGGACTTTTGAAGTTTTTAAAGATATATTTGGATTTTTGAAAAAAATTTCATAATTTAAATGGGTACCCGAACCCGAACCCGCAAAGACCTGAACCGAACCCGAACCGAAAAACAAAAATACCCGAATGGGTCCTAAACCTCTAGACCCGAAAACCCAAAACCTGAATGGAACCGAACCCGAACGGGTACTCGAAAGCCCACCCCGAAAAATTTGTTGGGTTAGTCACTTAAATAATCATTTTTCGCTAGAGGGCCTCATTTATCTTGCTTGTGTTTCCGAAACGACGTTGTTATTCGATGTTTACGGTGACTTCTTATCGCTCTGAAACTTTTATATTGAGATCTTTCAGGAGTTATCCGGAAGTCTCGGACATTGATTTTGATACTCTCGCATTTAGTTGCTCGCGGGTGACTAGACTTTGCGAAGTGATCGCCTACGGTTGACTAGACGCGGGTTTCGACGTTTGGTAATCCTCAACAAGAACCTCAGATCGTCTAGACAACAAGAACCTCAGATTTGATAATCCTCTTACGATTTTAGTTCCCGAAAGAGAGATAATATTTCCGTGGTGCTTTTTAGACGTTGATTTCGTTGTAACCATTTTTGACCCTAACAACAACGATAAATTGAATAAATATTTTTAAATTATATAAAGTTTATATGAGTTAAATGAGTTTAAATGGATGTGAATAGGTAAATATAATATATTTGAGTCTAAATGGATGATTTTTAATAAATCTTAAAACTAAATAGGTTTTAATAAGTTGTGTTCAAATGGGATGTGTCTAAATAAGATGAGTGTAAATAGGATTGGCAGCCCATGTTAACATCTCTAGTTGTGGTTGTGAAAGTGAAAGAGAAAGTGGATCACGCAAGAACTAACTTTTAACCAACCGCATGCACTACATCACTTCCATAGTCCACCAACCCCACCACAATTTGGATACATCGATCGTCTCAACACTCATTACACTTTTTTTCCCCTCCTTATTTTCTATAATATGACGCATAAAGATTGTTTAAAACTGAATTAAGTGCTTAGTACTTTTTTTTGTCATCAATTTATGGGTTTAGATCCGAGTTCGTCGTTCATGACAAAAAATATAATCTAAATTTGTTTCTGAAAATCTCTCCATACAAATGCAAAGGGTGGTTAATTGAAGAGTGTGTGTGGAGGGATCTTCAAAACTAATAGTTTCCAGTGGACATGAAACATTTCCTCCTTTGACAACATTCCTATTAAAAAGCAAAGAACCTCACTCTCATATTTCACTTTCATCTCTACGTGTCCGTTTTAAATTTAATAATTGTGTGACCTTAAATGCTCTCTAACCTCTAACCTCCAACTTCGATATTTCTCTCTTTCTTATTTTGTTTTTCCCCATTCCCATCAAACCCCAAAATCTTAATTTAATATCATAAGAATACGTGGAGGAAGTAGGGATCATGGGAAGTAATTTTGGTTCCGTTAGTTCCACGAACGTCTCTTGCATGCCATCTAGCATCTTCTGGAATCTTTTTTTAATCTAACTCGGGTCTACACACTAATCATGAAATATGTCAACTCTAAATAGTCACGGATTACCACTACTCTCTATAGTATTTATTTTATCATTTTAAGCCGTTGGTTGCTTTACACGGTACTTTAAAAAGCAACAAGGAGCCCTCAATGACAAAGTCAATATGTCTTCTTGCTTATACAGTCTCCCTAAATTCTCATTGAGTTCAATCTTCTTCGCGTGTCGGAATCAGTCCCAACTGAACCAAAAATGAAACTGACAGAACGTAAAGTTAGACTCACGGAGTTGATTATGAGGTGTTTGGTTTGTGGCCTGGGTCTGGTCGCCGCCATTCTCATTGTTACAGACACCCAAGTTAAAGAGATTTTCACCATCCAGAAGAAGGCTAAATACACCGACATGAAGGCCCTTGTGTAAGCTTCATCAAAGATCCCTTCCAAAGTTGTGTAAAGTTTGCATCTTTTAGCGACAAGTCTTTTCCTTTTTGTTTCTCTGAGTTCAGGTTTTTGGTGGTTGTCAATTGTATAGCCGCGGCTTATTCTTTGGTCCAGGCGGTTCGTTGCGTAGTGGGTATGATGAAAGGAAGTGTTTTGTTCAGTAAGCCTCTGGCTTGGGCCATTTTCTCCGGAGATCAGGTTGACTCTGTTTTTCTTACTCCTTTTTGAGTGAGGTTGCTCTCTGTTCTTGCTTGGTCTGGTTAACTATTTGCGGGTCAGTGAGGATGATTTGAAATCTCTGGTGCTTGAGCTGTTGAAATAGTCTACCTTTTTTGTTAGATTAGTCTTAATTTGTTTGGTAGGGTACAAAAGTTTTTACAGGATCTTCTAGGTTTGGTCTTAAATAAGTTAAAATACAATGAGGGTCCGGTCCATCTTCAACACGTACAGAAAGCAAACAAAGGACTTAAGCTCCCTGCATAGAAGGGTCATCATCTATGGATGGTTCTGTTAAATGAAATTGACTTGGTCTCCATATTGAAGACAAAATTACTAATCCCATTTTTTGATCTTTGTTATGTATGTATAAGCAGGCGATAGCGTACTTGACTGTGGCGGGCATTGCAGCAGCAGCGCAATCTGCAGCCTTTGCAAAGCTAGGTGAGCCAGAACTCCAATGGATGAAGATTTGCACAATGTATGGGAAATTCTGTAACCAAGTGGGTGAAGGCATTGCCACCGCCTTGCTTGCTAGCATTGGAATGGTTTTGACCTCTTGCATTTCGGCTTTGGGTCTCTTTCGTTTGTATGGTTGTAACAAAGCCAGGCAAAATACACGGTGGTGAAGACAAAGGTCCCATACTGGTCTTGGACCCAAAAACTTGTTTGTAGAACATGTGTTTAATGTTGAGGTGTATTCACTCTCTCTCTCAATGTGTGTACCATCTATTACTAGTGCCATGATCTCATCTGCAATATAATCATCAAAGTTATGGTCTAATCATGAGTCTACTTGCAATATTCTCTTGCCGATTAAATTTGAAAGGAGAACAGTCTGAGATGAGAGATTGTTCAAAACCATAATCATTCATTCAGTTGTCAAAAACAAAAAAAAACCATAATCATTCTGTAACAACCCGTCCCGCGGGACCCGCCGGCTAGTCCTGCAGAACATCGACCCCAATCCTTCATCTCTGACATATCAGCTAGTCGGGTAGGTTGTTGGTGTCATGGCGTTCCTTTTAACCTAAGCATCCGCGCTTGGCGTTACTCGAACCCATTACCTCACCCTTTAACAACCTTCTCACATGACAAGTTGTCACCAATTGATGTGCATCTTTGTAACACCCCGGTTCACCTGGCCAAGGTCCCTCCCGGATCTGTTATCTTCCCTAGTCTAACTCCAATTTCACAAACAATCTCCCAGAGCATTTCTAATAAAATCTTAATCCAAATTACGAGTCTATTTGTTCTGTCACATAATAAATCCATCTTATTGTTAGGCAGAGCTCTATATGTGAAAAGAGTCTTCTCACCCACAGAAAAGAAAAGAAAGAACAAGTCTAAAAGATACTAAACCAAGTCAAAAACATAGAAAGCAATTTAAAAAAAACCCGGTCCCGAAAACAAACAACGTCATTTCCATCATCATCCGTACAGCTGCTCGTCATACTCACCTGCATGGACAAAAGGGAGAGGGACGAGGGGAAAGAGAGGGTGAGTGACAGGGGAATCATCCAGTGAGACATGGAATTGCTAGACACGCAACACCGCGGAACGGACTTAACATGCATTCATAGATAACATAGAATTAACACCAAACAGACACCTATTGTATCGCAGTCAAACATGACATTCAAAGATGTCCTAGACAAAACCCTCGGTTTTCTCCAAAATGCCTTAACCTGCCAGCAACCACCACAGTGACCGGCTATCTCACTCTTCAACTCTCCGGTTTGTGTGGACTCAGGACTTTCTTTCACTTCTCCGCGGGCGAATTCATTCCCATCATCACATTCCAAACTCAAATCATCACATCCTAAGCACTAGTTCAATTTCCTAGACCTAACATTTCAATCATCAACCAGACTGACTCGACTCTCAATCAGGACTAGCAATCAAGACGCGTTAACTCTATGCTAGCAATGAAAACATCCTAAAGCAATTCTACGGGGGGATAGCTACGGGAATAGCGCCTCACCTTGACAACTGCAGACGCGGAGACTGGGCGCATATGACTTCCGGGACAACTACTGAACTTCTGGACCTGAACCAAAAAGAAAGTCGGATTAGACCTTAATCCGAAATCTGTCTAAAAAGGAAACTTTCCATTTATGGAAACCTTCCATAAATAGAAACTTTCTAAAAATAGAAACTTTCTAAATCGGTAAACCTGCCCAAAATAGAAACTTTCCTGAGAAGGAAACTTTCCAAAAATAGAAACCTTCCAAATTGGGAACTTGCCGAAAATGGAAAGTTTCCATAAATGGAAACGCGGAAAAGGAAAAAGGGGTTTCGGAGCGTGGAACTACCTCACAAACGCCGAAAACGCCGCGGTAGAGTCACGGGCACGACAGCTCGGGTTCACGGTGCGGGCTGACCGGGGAAGGCGCGGCTCGGGAGATCTCGCGGTGGCTCGGATTTTGTCGGAGATGATCGGGAGAGGCACGGATCGGCTCGGATCGGGTTCGCGGCGTGGATTTGACGGATCAGAGGCTTCGGTTAGCGGCTGTGAGGCTCGGAGAGGGGTCGACGGTGGCTGGTGGCTCTCGAGAGGCGATCGAGAGGCTCGGAGAAGCGATGGCGGCTCTCGATTAGTGGAGATCGGCGGCTAGTGAGGCGGCGGTGCGATTCCCGAAGCTCGCGGCGGTGAACAGCAGCTGGGAATGGTCGACGGAGGGTTCGTGTGACTCGGATCGACGACGGCTCGGTGGTGGTGACTCGTCGAAGGCTCGGGTGATTCGGTTCTCGGGTTTTTAGTGGAAATTCGGCAGAGTTTCGTTACGGGATTCGGGATGATGCGTTTCTCGAGGTGGTTGTGGGTTAAAATAGGGAGAGAGAGACAAGGGTTGACCAAGGGTTTTCGGTTCGCCTAAACCGATCCCTTCGGTTTGAACCAGACCGGGTTCCAGGATGTTACAATTCTCCCCCACTTCAATGGGATTCGTTCTCGAATCCTGAATATCCTCCTGTTGCTTTTCGGATCCTTCGAACAATTCTGGATAATCCCCTTGCATTTCACTTTCGACTTCCCAGGTTTCCTCCTGGATACCATCACCTGCCCATCTGACTTTGACCATAGCCACAACCTTACCCTGAATTTCTTTCTCTGCCCTATCCAAAATTTCTGCAGGCTGACTTTGAATTGAAAAGTTCTCTTGCAGACTCGGCGGCGGACTAGGCAGAATCAGCTCTGGTTCTCTGATGACTTTCCTCAGCACTGACACATGGAAGACCTTGTGGAAGTCTCCTAATTCTGACGGTAGATCCAACTTATAGGCAACTGCGCATATCCTTTCCATGATGGGGTACGACCCCATGAATCTGGGTCTCAACTTCTTCTTACCCTTTCCTTGCTTCCCTCCTTGGAAGTTCCTCATATTTAGAAATACTAGATCCCCGACTGCAAATTCTAGTTCCCTATGGCGGTTGTTTGTATAACTCTTTTGACGATCATGGGCTTCCTTTAGCCGTTGTTTGAACATTTCAACTTGCTGCTCAGTTTCCTTTATGATTTCGGGCGCTAGATCTCTGGTCCCCCCCACTTCGGACCAGCAAAGGGGCGTCCTGCATGGTCTTCCGTAGAGAGCTTCATAGGGTGGCATCCCTATACTAGCATGGTAACTGTTGTTGTAGGCGAACTCAACCAATGGCAGGTGCTTAGAGCAATTGTCTCCCCATTCGAGTACACACGACCGCAACATGTCCTCTAGGGTCTGAATCGTCCTTCCGATTGCCCATCGGTCTGCGAGTGGTAGGCGATACTAAAGTGTACCCTTGTGCCCAAAGCTTTTTGAAACGCTTGCCAGAACATAGATGTGAACTTGACAT
>OVAN01011283.1:0-14859 GCA_900406275.1 Anastatica hierochuntica
TCCTTAGGAAACTTAAGATTAGTTATCCCTAACACCATATCACAACCTAATAAATAGATCTTAACATCCTAGATTCCATCAAAAAGACTACTCACACAACATAAGGAAGAAAAAGAAAGAGATGAAGAGAAAGAGATAGATTTCATAGATAAAGATAGATGTTTGATCCAAGATCCAACATCAACCAGAGTTCAACCGTCCCAATCCATCTCGAGAGCTCTAGAGGAGAAGCTGCAGAGGGCTGAGGCGGAGCTCATGGCGGCTCGTGAGGAGGCTAGCACGGTTAGATCAGAGATGGCCGGATACCAAGAGCGGACTCGATCACATGCTCTTCTCTTCAACTGGATGGAGAAGAACGACCCGAAGATTGCTGAGTACACGCGGTTGTTATGGGACAGACCGACTTAGCAACGATAGCAGCAGAACCAGGACCCGACGAACAATTAGATTTTAGGTTTTTAGTAATTTAGATTAGTAAAATAATTGAATATTTTAATATTTTATTTTCAGATTATTAATTATATAAAATTTGAGATTTTTAATTTTAATTTCATTTCTAAAAATTTTACTTAATTATATTATATTTTTATTATTTTTTCGTTTAAATAATTTTTTTAAAAAACATGTCTCGCAAATCCCTCGCAAAAAAATCTACGATTACATTGCAAGGATTATAAGAAAATCTTCGCAATATACTCGCAAACAATTTGTGATGAAATTGTGATGATCTTTCGCATATTCTTCACAAATGTTTTGCGAGGAAATGGCGACGATTCCCCACTAATCTCTCGCAAAATATTAAGAGGAAATCACGAGGAAATGAAAAATTTCTTCGCAATATTATACAATTCAATAAATGATCGCAATTTCCTCGTGAAATTTTTGTCGCAATTTTTTCGCAATTCACTATTTGCGACGAAATTGCGAGGAAAGTTTCCCTCGCAAATTCGTTGTTTTCTTGTAGTGATGTGAGTAGGTTTTTTAGATGAATTATAGGTGTTTGAGATTTGGTTAGCGAGGATTGTAATAATTCTATTAAGGATGGTTTATCTTTAATTTCTAATGGATTAGGAGGCCATGATGTTTGATTTTAAATGAACTTGATGTGTATGCATTTTACGTTCGAAAGGTGACCGGTAAAATGTCTCGGAGAAAATGAATTTATGCTAATGATATATGGCAAATGAAAACTGATACTTAGATAGATTAGTGACTAAATAAGTTTTTTCTTAATGATTTCTAATAATTTTTTTATTTGCAACAAACGAAAGTTGAGTGATTGCATAATATACAAAAAAGGTTTAATATCAAGAAAGTGAAGTAAGCTAAATTAGTCTTTGACCATGAAATTTTTATTAATATCTCCATCTAACATCACTATTTTCATCAATCTAGTCTCTTCGATGGCACTCACCATTGTTCTGTCGCTTTTATTTTTCTTTCTCTTTTTTGCTCTTTAGCTTTATACTTGTTTATTTTGCTTGTTTTACTTTGTTTATCTTATTAACCTATTGCCTTTATTTTAGGTTGTTTAGTAAATTGGTGAGAAAACAAAATCCCCCTTTTATTTGCTTTGCTTAAGATAAATTGTACATTCTCAAAGTTTAAACATTCCTAGCTAATTAATTTCTTGTGGATCGATGATACCTAGAGTACTACAACATTATAACCACGCTTTTGCAGATTCGAGAAGTTTTTAGGACGAGTAGGGCTTAGAAATTGTAAAGCTAATTGTGTAGTTAAAACAATGCATAACAGATTTTTGACGCCATTGCTGAAGAGTCATTATAGCTAAATATAGTTTATGTTAGTTATCTATTCAATTTTTTCAGACTAAGCTTTTACTTTTATGTATCAAACTAATCTCGTTGCTCTTGTGTCTCTTATTTTACTTTAATAGGTAATGAATCAAAGAGGTTTTGAACGAGCAAAGAATATAGTTAAACATGGAAGAACCAAGATTAGATATGAGAAATAGGAATGATGATAAGTCTGTGATGAAAGGTTAGGCTAACCTATTTTGTAATCAACTAACAGTTAGGCAAACGACCATTTAATCATAGTTCAACCAAAAACTCAACCCTAACATGCGACTACGGTCATGAACTCACTTTAGCCTTTTAGTTTGATTGTCAAATAGAAGTAGCGGTTTCTAACACTTCTTGATGCCTTAGAAGTTGCATCATTTCCTAGTCACAGTCGGATCAGTTACAGTCTCTCAGTTTGTCGCAGACTCTAGGATAAGTCAGATCGTCTTTGTCTCTCTAGACTAATTCTCACAAAATCACACTTTCTGTTTTAAAGTTATTTTACGTAAAAAAAATGCAAGAATAACCGTTCAAGTTTTTAAAACGCACATTATTGCCGAGTTATCATTCTTGCCTTGAGTTTTAAGCCAGATAATTGTTCCTGCTTAAAATCTTTTGTGAAATTAAGTCCTTGGCTAACTACCTTGTTTGGATCCGACAGGAATAACTGCCATGTCGAAACCAAACGACCTTGTCTTATTTCTACCAGCCTTGCTGGGATTCAACTGTCCTTGTATAAACTCTCAAGCTAAGTCAGCAAACTCACACTTAATCGTCTAGCTCATCCTAGAAATGCGGAATTTTTCCTTAGGCTCATTTCAGGTGCGATGTTCAGTCTAGTTGGTCCAATCCAATAAATCATTTACCAAAAAGAGCATCAGATTTTCTTGACTGGTTCACATCTCAACCACCCCATTTTCTTACTTTTATAAAATAAATCTCTTGGATTTTGGCTCATTCAAGCTACAAGACTTACCAAGCCTCAATGCTTTTTAATTTTCTGAACACGTGTGTTACAACTCTTCCCAACTTAGAACAGACTCATCTTTTAGTCTTAGACTTTCCTGGTTCCGCTTTCAATTTCTCAAACAACTTAGGAAATTTAGCCTTCATCCACTCTTCTAGTTCACATGTTGTTTCCTCTTCACCATCCTAGTACTAAAGAACCTGAATAATTTCGATCTTTCTCATTCTTTCTACCTTAACATTTCTACCTACAATCATGATAGGACTCCCTTGAATGGCCAAGTATTCCTTCAAATTTTATGGTGGTTCATAAGCACATTGTGTATATCAAAGATGCATTTTCTTAGCATCGAGACATGAAACAGATTAAGAAAAGCATCCACAGATTGTGGACATTCCAATTTGTAAGCCACTTCCCCAATTTTTCGCAAAATCTTGAATGGAGCTATGTATCTCAAACTTAGCTTACCGTTTTATGGAGCTTGATCCATATCCTTGTAGGTTACTGTTTTTAGATACACTAGGTCTTCAATATTTAATTATAACTCTTTTCTTGGCTTGTCCTTAGTGCTTTTCTGCTTGTCTTGGCATTCCTTCATCTTAACCTTCAGGAATCTGATTGTTTTAGTTGTCTCTTGAACAAAATTTTAGCCATATAAATATTACACTCTTGAATTTGAGTCCAGCAGACCCGCACTATGCAAGGCTGCCTTTACAATGCTTCAAATTTCAATACCCCAATACTCACTTGATAATTGTTTTGTAGGCGAATTCGGATATGTGTAAGTGCTCTTCCCACTTACCACCCTAGTTCAACACACAAGCTCTCAGTAAATCCTCAAGTGTCTGAATCGTTCATTTGGACTGTGCGGAAGGCAAGTTGTACTCATCTGAACCTTGGTTCCAAACTTCTTGTAAAGTGCTTTCCAAGGTTGAGAATAAAACTATGAATTCTGAATATACACTTTACTTCCTGGTTCTCCATGAAGCCAAACAAACTCATGAACATATTTTTCTGACAACACTTTGGAATTGTCGTTTTTGTTTACGACAAAAAAGTGGGCTGACTTGCTCAGTCTGTCCACTATAACCCAAATTGCATTTGCCTTGTTGCACATACGCAATCCAGTCACAAAGTTTATCTTGATCATGTCCCATATCCGCTCTAGAATCAGTAAGCTTTGCAGCAATCCACTCGGGACTTGATGTTCTAACTTATATAGCTGACAAGTCTGCACCTAGTGACCCATACAACCACGTCTATATTCATCCCAACCCAATGGTAGTACATCTTCATATTAGAATACATATTAGTTGATCTTAGATGTATCGAAAACTTAGACTGGTGTGCTTCCTTAAGAATTCCTTACCAGTTCCTTAAAATTCGGAATACACACTCAACCATTCACCAGAATTGTCCCACTGCTCGGTGTCTGATACTGAGCTAACCAAACAAAAGTAAACGAGTGTGCTTGATCCATTGTTTTTAATCCCAAAGGCACCTGATCTTCTGATAAAGCAGCTAACTGTAAAGTCCCTAACATTTTGACTAACCCTTCTACGTCTTTCTTAAAATTTACATTTCCCTCCTATGGTTTAAAAGCTATATCAATATCATAATCGACAACAAATTATATACATCTTATTTTCTTTTGACTCAATTCGAGCTGAGTAAAGATGTATTTACTCTCTTATGATTTCTGAAGATAGCACTTTCCCATCAAAAAGGTTAAATCACCAAATCCTTAAGGCGAACACCGCTTCCGCCATCTCCAAGTCATGTGTTGGATAGTTTCCTTCATGTTTCCTCTACTGACTTGCTACATAAATATACAATCTAGTCCCACTATGGGTGAAACAATATACACCATGTAAGGCTTTTTCGGCTTCGGTAACTCTAGGATTACAGTGCTTGTAAGCATCTCCTTCGGCTTACTAAAACATTTCTCATAGTCTTGCACCAGATGAAGGGAACATCTTTCCTTATTAACCGAGTCATTAACTAAGTCGTTCTCCAAAATCCTTTTCATAAACCATTTGAAGTATTTTGTTAGTCCTAGGAAAACACTTATTTCGGATGCATTTCCGGTCTTATCCATTCTGTTATAGCCTTTATATTCTTAAGATCCACTCATACTCCCTTATCGAAAACCAAACTGCCTAGGAATCCAATTTCTCTTTGCCAAAAGTTGCATTTACTCAGCTTACTAAACGATTTGTGCTCCCGTAGTGTACTAATTACACTTCTTAAATGGTCCATTTGTTATTCCTGAGACTTTGAGTAGACAAGAATTTCATTTATGAAGGTGATCACAAACTTATCCTGACAGGTCTCTAAAAATGTTGTTCATGAGTTTCATGAATGCATGTGGAGCATTGATCAATTCGAAGGGCTCACTACAAATTCATACTACCCATACCTTTACTAGAAATCCGAACATCCAATTCTGCTATCAGAATGTGACGCTAACTTGAGACTGGATCAATCTTTAAGAACCCATTAACCCCTCTTAGTCGGTCCAGTAACTTGTCTATCAGAAGAAATAGGTACTCATTCTTCACAATAACTTTGTTAATCCCTCGGTAATCAATGTACAATTTCAAGCTTTCATCTATCTTTTTCACGAACGGAAGTAGTGCACCTCATGGTGAACTTCTTGGCATGATGAACCATTTTCCATCACCTCGTAGAATTTTTTCTTCAGTTCAACCATCTCTTTTGGAGCCATCGGTAAGGTACACTAGAGATTAGAGTTGTTTGAGGCTCCAACTCAATACTGAACGGATCTTAATGTGCTAGTGATAATCCATTTAGTGCTTGAAACACGTCCTCAAACTCCTCCACCACCAGAATGTCTTTCAACTCAATATTTGGTCAAACTTCAATTGATCAGAATGTGACGATAACTTAAGACTGGATCAATCTTTGAGAACCAATTAACCCCTCTTAGTTTTTCCAGTAACTTGTCTATCAGAAGAAGAGGGTACTCATTCTTCAGAATAACTTTGTTAATCCCTCGATAATCAACGTACTGTTTGAAGCTTTCATCTTTCTTTTTCACGAACAGAAGTGGTGCACCCCATGGTGAACTGCTTGGCATGATGGACCATTTTCCATCACCTCATAGAATTGTTTCTTCAGTTAAACCATCTCTGTTGGACCCATCGGTAAGGTACTATAGAGATTGGAGCTGTTTAAGGCTCCAATTCAATACTTAACAGATCTTAATGTGCTAGTGGTTATCCATTTATTGCTTGAAACACGTCCTAAAACTCCTCCACCACCAGAATGTCCTTCAGCTCAATATTTGGTCAAACTTCCACTGATCAGAATGTGACGATAACTTGAGACTGGATCAATCTTTGAGAACCAATTAGACCCTCTTAGTTGGTCCAGTAACTTGTGTATCAGAAGAAGATGGTACTCATTCTTCACAATAACTCTGTTAATCCCTCGATAATCAATGTACAGTTTGAAGCTTTCATCTTTCTTTTTCACGAACAGAAGTGGTGCACCCCATGGTGAACTGCTTGACATGATGGACCATTTTCCATCACCTCATAGAATTGTTTCTTCAGTTCAACCATCTCTGTTGGAGCCATCGGTAAGGTACCATAGTGATTGGAGCCGTTTAAGCCTCCAACTCAATCCTAAACGGATCTTAACGTGCTAGTGATAATCCTTTTAGTGCTTAAAACACATCCTCAAACTCCTCCACCACCAGAATATACTTCAACTCAATATTTGGTCTAACTTCCACTATTGTGATTGTAGCAAAGTATGCTTCAAAAATCTTCTCAATCAACCTTTTAGCTTAAATCAACGATATACAAGGCTTTCAGATGTTGTCTGATTCCCTGATATTCTAAAGTTCTCTCACCTGGGTCAAAGTGAATACGCTTTATGTGACAATCCAAATGTACCTTAGGCTTTCCAAGCCAGTCCATTAGAAGGATCACATCATAGTTCACCACTTGCCAAATCACGAAGTCCACTGGCATATTCTTCTTGCCAATCATGACTGATACATCTCGGATAACTCTCAAAGTTAGCATGGTATGTCCACTTGCTGCCTTTCTGCTTCAATAATTTTCATGTTAATAAATTTATGAGTAGCCTCAAAGTAAAACATAACATGAGTTTGCAACACTACCCATTTTTAAGGTTCCTAAACATTCACCCTGAATGTTAAAAACGTACACAAATACAAAGTAACAATTTCGCACAGAAATTTAAAATGTAAGGGCAACCAAAACACACCAGCGATCAGACATGAAGTACATGGGTCATTGGTTCCTTTCCTTATGGTATACCCAAGGAATGATCGCTTGCCTCCTTGGCGGTGGTGCTAGTCCTTCATTTTAATGTTTTCCGAACTTCCCACCCTTGAGAAAATGTTCATTGAAGTGTCGAACATCACGAAAATTGTAGCATGCCTTTGTCTTAAAACTCCTTCCTTGCCCTCTGGTCAGTTTATTTACAGTCGCATATCATATGATTCATGCTGTCACATCGGTGAGAAGCACTAGTATTAGCTCTTCTTACACCAAAGTGTATCTTTCCACTTCTTCCACTAAGAACGTTCTCGGACTAATTCCTTGGTACAATGGGGTTCTTCATCTTAGCCTCTTCAATTATATACATTTCTAGCAATGTTGCCTCCTCTACCAGCTAAGGAACTAAAGCATAGTTCTAAAGCAAGTAGTGGTTGCATTGTTCAATCCTTAACCCACGCAAAAACCTTTGAATCTAAACTTTATCATCTTCATGTTCTTTTTTAGCAAAGATCTTAAAACTATTGAACATAGTTTTATATTCCCAACCATCTCTTTGTTAAAGATCCAAGAAAGCTCCATGTAGCTTATCACGACTTCTGGTGAAAAGTACTTCGACATGAGTAGTTCATTGAATGTTCCCCAAGTACAGTTCTAATTCTCCATTCAGGCAGACACACCTTTTCACCCAGTGTGTTCATCACCTTCCAAGTAATTGGCTACCATGTCCTTCTTATAGTTCTCTGGAACATGGATGAAGTTGAATTTCCTCTAAATTCAGATTCTCCGCTCATATGCCTCCACTAGAGAAATATTTTGTATCCTTTGCATATGATCCATAACTATCAGGTTTGATGGACCATTAGCTTTTTATTCTCATCCATGTTAACCACCACTGGTTCATTGGCAACAGGCTATGCAACATGTGGTGGTGCCATAGGTGCGTGTCAACAGCCGGTAGCCTTTCCAACACTTGAGAAAGCATCATAAGAACAGCTTGCAGTTCCACAAGACCAGCATTTGTCGCATCCCAATAGTAGCTCTAGTTCTTGTAGCATGACCAGCAGTAGTAGCAACATTAATTTCTATCTGATCAAGACCAGATCAGTTCACAGTACATGGTTATTAATTCTGATACCAATTGGATTCCTTTCAATAAAAGTATCTACTTGCTCACTTGGAGTTCTGACCGAATTGACCCTAGAAGCTCCCTCACTTTGATTGACTGTTTTTTTCCTGTTTTGACTACTCTTTTCCATCTGCACAGTTCAAACCAGTTAGCTAAACTAGTTTCCACAATAACTTAGTTCCACAAAGAAAATATACGTACCATCGAACCTTAACATTGGATAGATGAATTTTCCCATTAACCCACTATGCTAGACTCTGTCCTAGTCCAATTTTTAGATTTTCCTTATATATTTGCTTGTTCATTCAATTTTAGAAAAGTAATTTAGTCAAAAATTAACTTAACATATATTCAACATTGAGGTTTCAGTTACATTAACCAGCTTGCTATAGCCTGCTAACATTTGCTATAACTTATTAAACTATTTGAATCATCTACCCGTAACACTAAGAAAACCTACAATCCTTCACTTTCCAGCCTTAGTACCGCGAGCTACTCATATAGACAGATTGTCATCCTTGCCAAACTAATTACCTACATTCACATAGAATGCATAAGCAAAGAAATTTGCTTAGTAACAGCGGTCATCCCGTATCACGAGGCACAATTATGTCAACTTAATCAGTTCATGCATTTATTTAATCAATTTTATGTTTAGATTCAGTTTAGCTCCAATTTAATCATATAAACCGAGCCAACAACTTTAACATCAAGTAAACTCGACTAACGATCTTAATATAACAATTTGGCCACTGACCTTAATAAAAAACTAATAGTTCGACCAACAACCATTTAATCATAGTTCAACAACAGACTCAACCCTAACATGCGGTTATAGCGCACACTCACCTTAGCATTTCAGATTGATTGATTCGATTGAAGTATCGTTTCTGATACATCTTGATGTCCTAGCAATTAGATCGGTTTCAAATCACAGTTGGATTAATCACGATCTCTCAAATCAGTAAGATTGCCTTTGTGTCTCCTAGCCAATTATCTTAACATCGCAGTCTCTCTTTCAGAGTTAGTGTTTTAATGGAGGAAACACAAGGAATAACTACCCAAGTGGTTAAAACACATGTTTTAGCCGAGTAACCATTCTCGGCTTGAATTTTAAGCTAAAGGAATTGTTCTTGCCTAAAAAATTATGCAAAAATAATAAGTACTTAGTCAGCATCCCTATCGGATCAAACATGAATAATGCCATGTCCAATTCATACAAGAATTGTTTGGTTTTCGATGAATCTTGTCCGATTGCAACAATCCTTGTCTGATTTTCCCAGCCCAGCAAGCAAACTCGCGTTTAACCATCTAGCTCATCCGAGAAATGCAGACTCTTGTTTAAGGTCATTTCAGCTTGTCCATTCAATCCAGTCGGTCCAGTCCAGCTCAAATACTTGGACTTACCTTAGTTTTTCCCTTACTAGATTAAGCAACTGAATTTCCTTCAGTGGTTCCAAGCTAAATCAATTCGTATTCCCACTTTATTAAAAAAACCTCCAAAATTTTGGCTCATTCTAGGCACAAGGCTTGCCAAACCTTAATTATTTTTCACATTTCCGAACACAGGTGTTAAAAGATCCCATTGAGCACCTCTTCCACTTTGATAGGTTTTGTTGGATGTTGAGGATGCAAATAATTCCCGATGATATAGTAAAACACAGTCTCTTCTCTCCATAGGTAATCGAGCTTTCAAATGGGAGAAAAGTGTAAAAAGCTCAATAATAACCACATGATAAGACTGTAAGAACCGTATTGTTAAATGATTCTACTCTCACCAAAAGACTACCAAGTTTAGAATCTACATTTCCTTGTTCAAGCAGCGATTTGTGGAAACCTTTTGAGAAGAATGGGAGAGATTTGGTAGTTATGTGAGAAGTTTCCTGCATCATGGTCTTACACGAGGTAGGTTTCTAAAAATATTTCACCGAGGGGTCAATTTTTAATTTATGCTAACTTTCAACACAAGAAGCAATGAGAATTTTGCTAGCTTATCAACCGAACAAGTTTAGAAGCTAGCTGAAAATTTGCAAGAAGCTATCATAATGATAATGGTTTTAAGAACCACTCTACAAAGGATGATAAACGCTTTGAGGAGATAAGTGCTAATATTGAGAAACGTGCAAAAGTTTATCGAGAAGCGATAATGCATCGAAAAAAGAAAATTTAAAAGGATGTGTTCCTTTAGACCAACGAGAGCAAGTTAGTTTTGTTCAAGAAATCTACCAAAAGAGTTCTCCTCAAGGATATTCACTAAGAAGAATCCAACAAGATCTACCCAACAATTCTCTCAATATTATAAAGAGTGTCAACCTTCTTTGACTCTAGAACAACCTAAACATGAAGAAAATCACATTATGCACGGAAAGCTTTTAGAATGTTAAGAAGAGAGAAAGCGTGAGGTTAACATGAGTTTTGAAGCGACTAGCACAAAAATGGAAGATGATTATATGCACTTGAAATAACGGTATGAATCTCTTCATCTCATGTGCAAGATATATAATATAAGATAGCGAAGCAAGCTTCTAAGTTAGAGGTTAAAAAATGAAAACTTCCTGGGAAATGTGAAGTTTTGAAGGAGCTATGCAATGTTATCACCTTGATGAGTAGAAAGGAATTACCACCAAGTACTCATGAGGATAAGCTTAAGGAAGATGCGGAGAAAGTTGACAAGGTTCTTAAGGAAGAAAAAGTTCAAGAGGACTATCAAGAAGAAGAGGCTCCCTAGACGCCCACAGGAAATCCAAGGCAACAAAAAAATTACAAAAGAAGCAGCTTTTTCATGTCCACGAAGGGAGAAAAGGAATGAGCCATTCGACGCTGTCATTTCAATTGATGAATTGAATCTACCATTTCTCGAGAGATTAAAGAAAAAAATCACTAAAGTAAAAATACTAGAAGATCAAATATCAAATGGGCGGAGTCATGTTTACTATTCCTTTTATCGATTGGGTGCAAGACAACCTGGTTGTCAACAAAGTTTTGAAAGATGTGATCACTAAGAGAGAAAATATTTGACACTTTGATAGTAACGATGGACCAAGAGTGTAGTAAATATATTCCAGTTACAACACCAAGTGCAAAACCTCCTGAGCTAAAGTCGATCCGCAAAGATAGTGATCCTGAGAAAATCATAGTACCTTACTCATTTAGTGGGATTATTGGAGAAGATTCCTTATACAATGTCAATGCTAGTGAAAATGTGGTTTCAAGTGATAAGACTATGAACATGAACGAGGAGCCTAAGGATGTGAAATAAAACTGGACTCCAATTATGCTCATTAATTCTTCATCCGAGACAACACTTATGTGTATAATCTCAAGTGTGGTAAAAGATATTGGTACAAAAATTGCGTCTCACCCCACTCACTTTTCTACTATGAAATTAAGTTCAACAACTTTCATTGATGGAGTGATTGATTATCAAGTGAAGTACAAACTTTTCCAAAACTCTTTGCAATAGTTAAACTCATAGTGACCAGGGAGATGAAACAAAAAGGCAAAGAAATGATTGATGCATTGATGAAAACGATTATTTTCATTGAGCTACATGATCTACCATGGAAATCACGAGCTTCTCTTTGGCAAATCCAACCAAATCCTAGTCTCAATACCAAAAGTCAAACTAATAACTCTAAACTGGCCCCCTTGAGGCATGTTCCCAAGAACAAAAACCTCTTATCTTTCAAATAAATTCATTTAAATACTTAATTTCATGCTTTAAATTTTATTTTGGCTTGTTTTTGCTTTAACTTTGGCTAATAGGTACATCGAGTATTTCAAGAGATGGTATTTCCAAAGTGGCCAAAGAGAACTTTATAACTCCAAAAAATTCAACTCCTAAGGTGAAGGTAATATCTCAACTTATTGTAAATGTCAGATCATATAGTTCCATGTTTTACTGTTTGTAGCTCTCTATCACAGTTTAGAACTCACTAGGACAGTGAAGTTTAAATCTGATTGAAGTGTTAATATCATATTATTATTTTATCTTTTTGTTTTCTTTCTTATACACTTGAGTCTTGTAATGTAAAACTCATGAAATTGTTTTTTTAAAAAATCCATAACTCATATAGTTTCATTCACGTGAATATGTTAGGTGGTTAGTAGCATATAGGTTGTATTAGAATAGAAAATGATGTCCTGTAAAATGCCTTAGTTATACTTATAATTCAATTTCCTCATTAGTAGTAATATAATGCTTGAACCATCTAGAAAATTTGAAAATTCATGCTTGGAATTGGCCTCTTGAAGTTCTTTGAAAAAATTGAAACATATTAGATTTGAAGTCAATCTCATTAAAAAAAACCTAATTGAACTTAATTTTTCTTGATTATGGGCTTGAAGTGTTTTTCTATGATAAAAAACTAAATACTTGAGTTACTTTATAAAGCCACCTCTTTACTACACTTTCTTTTTAACTCAAATGACTACTCTCATCTTAAGAGTAGTTCCTTCACCATGTAAACCCTAAACCATTTCTTTTTGAACCCCCTAACTATTTTTAATGTGAGGTTTTTTTTCCGAAAATGCACACATGGGTAAAACCCGGGTAAAACGAAGTTGAAAACAAAGTATAATGCTTTTCTGGAGCTGCTCTCAGTTTAAGGTTCACTAGAGTCTTATGAAGGGTAGACTTATCTTTCATGCGGATTTGGGATTCGATTCCTAGTGTGTCAAGTGTTATTTTCATTTTTAGAAGTGTGTTCTAAATTGGGAGAATTCAAATATGGTTATGGAAAACAAAAGGAGAAAAAAATATTATACAAAGTAGAATATTGGAGACTCACAATTATATCAACCTCTTACACAAGTGTAGAAGTGAAATAGAAAAGAGTGTCACGAAATGAAAGTTAAAAAGAAAACTGAATCAAAAGATACGATTTAGTAATAGTGGCTCTAAATATCTAACAAAAGTGTTGGGAGCTAAAGAAGAACTAAGTGAAGAGAAGAATCTCTAAGTATTTTATTAAAATCAACGAAGAAAGCTTTCGAACTTAAGAGAAAGAATTGAAGGATCTTGCTACTAAACTGCAAAATTGTTTGGATTCTAGAATTTTAGGAAGAGACATACATCCGCATAGTGTAGCAAATACAAGAGAGTCGGGTGGAAAATTTAGTGGAAGCAGTATCTTTGTATACACAAGTTATTCGACTACTACCTTGATTTTGCCATATGTCTTGCATTACTTGTTTATGAGAGAAACAACCCTCGAAAACTCGAGTGAGACCTCCTTTAAAAGACCTCTTTTAAATGCATACTTTTTACTATGAAGAAAATTAGAATGAGACTTTTTGTCTATAAGTAAAGAATACATCTATAAGCTTAATTGAATGTTATAGGGTTGGTGAATAAAATAGGGTAGTGGATGTTTAGCTCTGTTTCATAGAGATCGTTCTTGTGATGAGCATGGTGAAGTACATTAAGTATTTATGATTCATGCACTATGTTACTACTCTTTAGAACATTGTGTTGAAATATTTCCTATGAACGCTTTGGCAAAGAGTTCTCATTCCCAAACTTTTCTCCGAGTTTTTGTTATGTTTTTTTGTTTGAGGACAAGTAAAAGTAAGTCTGGATAATTGATGTTCTTACACTTCACATTGTTTAACACGTATGTATTAATTCAAAGTAGGAATCCACTATGCTATTAGGAATTATTAAATACTAGAAAATGCAGATTTTGAAATAGAATAGTCAAAAAGAAAAGACAACTTTCTTATCTTTTCTTTTATCTTGGGAGAAATACGACGGAGGTGCTAATTCAAACCCCTCCAATAAAACAAGAACATCTATCACATTCAAGCTTGTGTTTTAAATGCATTTAATAACCTTTTAGTCCTCTTTGAGTCCCAATTCATATCATTTTATATACAGTTTTACATCTTTATTTGTTTTCGTTACCTTGAGAGCATAATGGATCTTAATGAATCCATTTGAAGTTATATGAAAATGGAATTCATTTGGAAGGAAAGAAAAAAAAGAAGCCCTTGGAATCAAAATATGATCAGTTTTGCTAAGATGGAATGTAGGTAAATAATACGTCATTCAGACGATAATTGAAAATGCTAGAAGATAAAGACCCTCTTCAAACGGGG
The DNA here is from genome assembly GCA_900406275.1 of Anastatica hierochuntica. NCBI lineage: Eukaryota > Viridiplantae > Streptophyta > Magnoliopsida > Brassicales > Brassicaceae > Anastatica > Anastatica hierochuntica. Next base: position 14,278 of record OVAN01011283.1, read on the forward strand.
AAAGAGGCAAAACCGACAGGCAAGAGGCGATGAAGGTTCTGTCCAACATCCTAATTGTTGGTGTCACACCGACATCAAACTTGCCACCCTGACAGTGGGGAGGTTTTCTTACAGAAAAACACTATAAGTACCCCTTGTAACCTAAAAACTTAAAACTTTCTCTTCTCTCTTTTTTTGTACGACTTTTAGTGTTATTTTCTTCATCTTGGAATATTTTATGATCAAGAGTCTCTCTTTATTGATTTTTTTTTCTTGAGTCTTAAACCCATATCAATTTTATCATTATGTTTTCTTTCTCATCTCTTGTCTTTTCTCTTTTTATGATTTATGAATAGTCTTTTTCGACGACAAAAAAAGAGTAGTCTTTTTAGATGTATCTTGAGTGTTTGAGATTTGGATAGATAGGATTGCAATACTGATGTTAGGGATAGTTTTTCTATAATTTCGAATGGATTAAGAGGTCGTAATGCTTGATTTAAATGAATTTTGATGTGTATGCATTTCACGCCCAAAAGGTGTTCGAGAAAAGTCTAGGAGAACCTAAATTCATGCTACACTACAAGAAACAGGAGGAATTGCGAG
>OVAN01011284.1:201-14856 GCA_900406275.1 Anastatica hierochuntica
CCGTTGATCTTAGGCCTGGACATATGGGTATTCAGTTCGGGTTCAGTTCGGGTAATTCGGGTTTCGGATCTTTCGGTTCCTGTAGTGAAGTCCCATTCGGTTATTTTAAAACTTCGGTTCGGGTTCGGTTCGGTTCGGGTATTTGCTAGTATATCCAGAAGAACCGAATAGTATTTGAGTACTATTTTATCCGAATAGTATTTGAGTATATCCATATAATTATACTAAAAGTACTCGTTTTATCTTGAAATATCCGAAGATCCGGAACAAGCTTATGTGAAACATAACGCCTAAATACTAAATAGAAGCAAACACAGTTCAAAGTAGATAAGAAAGAACATCCCGAACTGAAAACAAATTGCAAATAATAAGAAGAAAGTAGTTCCAATGATCAAGGGGATTAAGATCCAGTTTGAAAACATATGAAAACTAAAGCATAAGCCTAAAGAAGTTCAGCATCCAAATCAGAATCATCTCATCACTAGACACCAATGCCATCATCGATGTACTGTTTCAAAAGTTCCAAATCAGTGGGATATAAAAAAAATTACTAGGATACAAATAATAAAACAACAATGCTAAGAAAGAGTTAAAAACAGAGACAATTAAAAACAGTGTGTTATCTCAAAGCATAACAACAATTTTGAAGTAACTTACAAGATGCTCATCAATCTTTTACTAATCTTCTAGTTCAAATTGACTTGAGTATCAAACTCTGCGAGAAAAGTAAGGACAGTGTGTTACTATATAATAGAAGTTATATAAAATGATAAGAATAGAGAGAACTTACCTCTTTCAAGATTATCTAGTAGTTCAACATCAACAAGCATTTGTGCATTTGTCACCACTGTTTTTTCAGTCAATTGAACCTCATTTTTCAGCCACTGCTCTGTGCACATAAGAACTTCCACCATGTAATGCGTTAAGCAACTTCTATGTGGCTCAATGATGCGACCACTAGTGCTAAAGGTACTTTCAGAAGCGACAGAAGATACTTGCATTGCAAGAACATCTCTTGCTATCTCTGATAACACAGGATACTTGGCACTATTTAGCCTCCACCATGATAAAACATCCCACTCTGATCCCACAATTTTTTTAGGATCTTCCGCTTTATCCTTGAGATACATCTCCAACTCATCCACTGCATCTTGAATCCCTATTTCATCAATCATTTCCTTGTAGACAAAGTCCATCCTTTCATATTCCATTTCATCGTTTACTAACTCATTTACATCCATCTGAGAAAGTTCTTGACCACTAGAGGATGATGTGTGGTTAGACTGAGATGATGGCATGGTTGAGTTGTTGCTACAAGCAGTACTATACTCCTTAAAGAGACGTTTCAGAACATTGTCTACTGATGTATACATCTCCTTAGCTTCCAAACTATTTTTACCATAGATCTTTTCAAAGCACACTTAGCAAATTGCATTTTTTTCCTAGGATCAAATACACTTGCAACAATCAAGAGCCTATTGATTTCCTTCATTCCTTCCCAATACTTGTCAAACTTTTCTTTCATACTAAGAGCCTTACTCTTCAAATCACTGTCTAAACCGCTGCTCAAAGACATCAAGTTCTTCTCTATAGTAACTATTTCCCCATAGCACTTACAAGAACTAACAGTAGTGGATGCAGAGACAACTAAAGTGGAGTTATAGAAGATGATTAAGAACTTCACTAACCTCTCAATTGCTTCCCAATCACTTGTGGTAGGTGGTCCAATCTTTTTACTCCCATTCTCTATTTCCAGAAAGTAGTCGTTGTATAACTTATCTTCGGCTTTCATTTTATCAAATGCTAACTTGTACTTCATTGCTCTTGAAAGCATTAAGTATGTCGAGTTCCACCTTGTTTTTATATCTAAAGGCAGACTTCCCCTTGTCATCTTACCATTAACTACTTTTTGTTCAAAAGACCTACCTCTTGCATCAGAAGACCTCACATACAATACTGCATTACGGATTGTTGTGATATTACTATCCACTTCTTGCAAGCCCTCCTTCACTATCAAATTAATGATGTGAGCACAACATCGCATATGCAGGAACTCACCATCCAAGACCATTGAATCGTTCCTCAGTAGCCTGAATGCCTTTCGAAACCTTCTGAGAGCAGATGAGTTTGTCGTAGCGTTGTTAACTGTGATTGTGAATATCTTCTCTATGCCCCACTCAGAAAGACATTCAAGTAGCACTGATGATATTGTTTGGCCTTTATGATCTGTTATATACTTGAACCCGATGATCAACTTCCTCATCCGCCAGTTTGGATCAATGAAATGCACTGTTATTACCGTGTAACTTGCTTGAGTCGGCTGAGCAGTCCATATGTCAGTGGTGATAGACACTCTCTGATTAGTAGTAGAAATCCAATTCTTCAGATCAACTTTTCTCCTCACATACATTTCTACGATATCCCTTGTAGCAGTTCTTCTTGAGTGGAGCTTGTACAAGTTCACTTTACTTGTAAAGTGTTTCCACGCCATGCTTTCCACGAATGCAAGAGGCAATTGTCCTAATACGAGCATCTCGTCTGTAGCTTCTTTGACTCTATCCTCAGAAACCTTCCCACTCTGAAGATGACCATTTTGAGCAATAATATTTTGATCTTGTTTTTGTTGCTATGCTTTGTAATGTTTGCAAGACCCCAGATGCTTCTGCAAATTAGAAGTCCCTGAAGCTGATGCACAACAAAAAATCTTGTGACAATAATGACATTTGCATTTGTCATTATTGTCATGAGTTCTTGTGAAGTGAAGCCATGAGACCTTGTAGTCACTTTCTTCTTTGTATTGGATGGTTGGGAAGTGGCTCCACTAGCTCCTGGAACATCTTTCCTCTTGCCACGACTATCAAGATTCATACTATCATCTGCTCCTTGTGTTTCCGTTTCTATTTCTGTACCAATGTCTTTGTCTCTGTCCTCAGAAAAAGAAGAAGAATCCATCTAGCATAAGATGGAAAGAACATAATCAGATCATTTATTATAGTAGAAACTAGATACAAATCATTAGAAATCAAAACCATCTAATAGAAGTACATATTATCAGTAAGAAATATCAGTACAAAATCAAAAGCATAGACTCGGGCATTGAATCAGCTACACAGACACAAACATTCACGTGATGCAGTAGAACATGTGTCAAAATTATGCAAAATGGAGGGAGGGATCAATCTTAATGTAGTTGAATATGATTCATATTTCAACTATCAACATTAACACGTGAACCCACCAAATAAAAGTCTCCATCTGATTCATATTTCTCTATACATGTCAAGCTTCAACATATGATTACACATATCCCCATCAATCATCGTCACCAAATACTTTTTAGCTTTGAATAAAAACATGAGAACATAAAAACACAGAACCAGATTAAGCAAATTCATTAAAGTAGAAGTAAAGTTCTAGAGTCGTCTACATCTTTAGAATTCTGAGGAATGGATGCAAAACAGAGACCAAAAAATTCTTTATGCAGATTCCAATTTCTATCACAACAAGATCATCTAATAGATGGTGAAGAAACAAAACACAGAAATTAAAAAACCCTTAATGACAGAACGAGACATATTTGATATGAGTTGAGACACAAAAGACAAAACAACAACAAATCAAACACAAGAAGAGACTCAAAACAAGAACAACACGACATGAGCAATGCACTGACAGTGCAATAGAAACAAGAGAAGAAGCTTACAGAGAAACACATACAAAATCAAACATACATAAGAGAATACAATTCTATAAACTTGAAACAGAAAAGAACAAGAACAATTTGTTGATTAAGAAGCTCTAAATACATACCTGAGATCGAAAAATTGATGTCTCTGAAGGAGGAGACGAAGCTGCGTTTCTAATTAACGGTTCCAGTTTGATAATGATTCTTCAATATCTTTTAGATGGGAAGTGGAAACGGCAAAAATATCACATTAGGTTTAGAAGTTTAGAGAAAGTTACGAAAAAGGAAAAAGGAGAAAATTATACGTCTGGGTACTCGTTAGTAATCATTCGGATCTCGGGTAATACCCGATCCGAACCGGGATCCGAAAGTAATGGAAGAGAGGAACCAATTAGTATTTCCACATGGATCCGAACCCGATCCGAACCGGGATTTTCGGGTCGGTTCCGGTTCGGGTATTCGGGTTCGGATAAAATGCCCAGGTCTAGTTGATCTTATCAAACAAGATCTCGGCCGCACATTCGAAAAAGGCGAGATCTACGAGAAAGATTTGGAACTATCTCCTCGTTAGCCGCAAAGGCAACAATAATAATTAGGTTTAGCTTTCGATTGAGGAGAGCCTTCAAACGAAAAGCTGGGGGCAATTGTTGGGCCTGAATCTGACCCATTAGTTGAAGAGCCTGCCGAAGAAGTTCAACCTATGATTAAGGCCTCATAGAGAAATGATCAACTAGGGAAAGGGCCCATAACAAGTCCGCCAAAGGCTAACTCAACCTGAAGCAAAGGCAGAGTAGGATCCTAGAGCTCTCGTCGAAACTGAAGAGGTCCAGGTCTCGTCAAGCACGGAGCTGACGAAGCAGGTCTTGAGCAAGGAAAGGCGAGAATAAACTTAGTCAAATGAGTTGTTGGATATTCCGAAAATCGAGGAGGAGATCTCGGAGTCGTTACAACAGTTCTCTAATGAGGAAAAGAGCTATATAAGAGGAAGAGGAGGCGAACAAGACTTCTTCATAGGATCTAGACCTAGAGACACTTAGCTACTTTTTTAGATTACTATTGTATTCAACAGATCATTGATAAGCGATAATCAGATTCTTCTTCCTTTTACGATTTTGTGATTCCACACCTCTTTTGTATTCGTTGTATCATTTATCAATCATCAATACAAATAGCTTTCATTCGTTAAGTTCTTACGGGATTCAACCCACGTAATCTCTCCCTAAACCTAAACCTATTCACAAAATCTAAGAGGTGAGTTTAGTCCCTCACAAGGCTGATTTAAAAGATCATACAAACTTTTCGACATTCTAGGCGTACAACTTTAAAATGATCTCTTGTAATATGTATTTTTCTCAAGTTATGTCAATTTTTTGCTCAAAATATCAATGCTCTTTGCTTGTTTATTTGTTTTGTATTTGTAGTGTCTACTTTTTTTGGTTAGGACCAGACATGCCATATCATTTAGGGTATTATTCATGCCTAAATGTTTAATGTGAAATTTTTTAATTAAAGAAGAAATGAATATAAAATTCAATGAGAACAAATCATGTGTAAACCATAAATCTTCTTAACCAAAAGACACACTAATCTTCAAAAATACGATCCTTATAATGGAGAATTTAACAGGCCACCAAAATCAAAGCATCTACATATATCAGTTACAAGTAATCAAAGCCATAGAGACATTAGATAGTTGATCTTTTCTCTTAGCCTTGGTCCAACGATTGTGAATAAGTGCGTGAGGAGGCTCAATGTTTCCAGTTGATGATCCAAATCAAAAATATCTTTCAGCTAAACTTAGTTTTAGAGAGCTTGAGTCTTTCTAGGTGTGGTGAATGCAAAATGTAGCCTTTTTGCTATCAAACTTTGTCCATAGTTCAAATCGTGCAAAAAATTGTGGATTCAATCAAAGTCAACATAATCCAAGAAGATTTATTTTCAAATGATTGCAAAAAAAAAAAAAAAAACTCATAGCTTCTCTGGTTGATTTACATTCCTCGTGGTAACTAGAACAAATCAACTATTGTCACAATTGGAAAACCTAGATCTTGCCACGAGTTCTTGATGTAGAGATTCAAGGCGAAATTTATTCTCAGAGGAGTACAAAGGAAAATTTATTTTGCTTCGTTGTCTATTCAACGAACTCTTTACCGGCGACGATTTAGGTACCATAATCTGAAAGACCGACCTTGATAGAGATTCGCGGACTATGGCTAAAATCAAAATCATTTACATCACCAATATGATGTTGTAGTTTTTTACTGACACAATTTTCCTTACTCAGTGCAATGGCTTGACTAAAAAAATCGTCAATCCAAACTCATTTCTTTGACGGATATACATTCCTCTGCGTCGAGGAAGGGGAGCTTGACACGCTTCCAATAAATGGATAAGACGCTCGAAGACATCGTCATTAGAATTGGATGTGAGGCTAAGTGAAAGCGAGTGGCTTTATAAGGTTGGAGAGTATGATCATTAAGGCCAAGAGTCGCCAACTAAGGAGTTTAGGGGTAAAATTTAGGGGAAATTGGAAGGCGAAACTGAGGTGTGCTTAATAGTGAATCTCATTGCGAGTTAGCTTCCAAATATTAGATGTTAGAATGAAAGTCTGGAGAACACCAAACGACAATCGTGGGTGAAATCAGAAGAAGAGAGGATTTGAAGCTTAAAGAGGTAACAAAGTTGCAAACTTTCTTATTTCCTTTTCTTGTGTTCTTTCCTTTATAATGTAAAGCCTCTTTTTATAGTGAGGCTATACAATGGGAATCCTAGTGACAACTCAACCCTTGTAACGATAGAAATTGATTCTTCAAGGCCACATTTGCAGGTGTACAAATTCCTGCTGTGGCCATCCCAAGGTAAGCTCCATCTTTGCAACTTTCACTTCTTTTGTCTTCTTGTAGATTTGAACTCTGACACTTTTGTTCTTTGCTTTTGGGCTCTGATGCAGACTTTTGTGTTTTGTCGTTTTGTATTCTGAAGTTGGGTTTTATGTTTGTTGAGCCTGCACCGAGAATCCATTTACCTTTGTAATCTGATGCTCTGTCGTTTTGTGACAGTGAGATCCCTTTCAACTTGTTCTTCAGATCAGTTGATGGAATCGATGTTGAAGTTGATTCACCAAGATTTGGTTGATTTTGTCTAATAGCCCCTCTCAAACTCTGTATAGGAGGTTCAATTATACAAAGTTTGGTTCGCAGCATGTTGAAAGCATCAACAAGCATAGATTTGGTGAAGATATATGCATTCTGCTTGTAAGAAGGTACATGCTTCACTTCTAAAGCTTTCAAGCCAACTCTTTCTCTGACATTGTGGTAATCAAGCTCAAAATTCTTGGTTCGTCCATGAAATGTAGGGTTGATTGATAGATAGATCGCAAAAATATTATCACAATTCATGATTGGTGTTTGAGGTAGCAAGATCCCCAATTCCCGCATCACAATGCTTAACCAAATTATCTCTGAAGCTACTTTAGACATGGTTCTGTACTCAGCTTCTGTGGAACTCCTTGCCACAGTTTGTTGCTTGCGTTAGCTCCATGAGATAAGATTTTCACCCAAGTAAGTACAATATCCGCATGTATATCATCTTGTTATTTTGCAACCAGTCCAGTCACTGCCACTGTAGGCTCTTAGTGTGAAGTATGTATCAGCTTTGAAATTGATTCCCATAGTCATTGTATCTTTGACATACCTTAGTATTCGTTTAAGCAACAAGTAGTCTGAAACTGTAGGGGAATGCATTTTCTGACAGACATAGTTTACTGCAAACTAAATGTCGGGTCTGGTCAATGTTAGATAATATAGTTTTATATCCAGACATCGAAAGTATGTAGGATTAGGAAATAATTCCTCTTGATTAGGAACTCTATCTAGCCGTAGTGGCAGAGGTGTAGGCATAGAGGTGCAATTTGTCATAGCTGCAACTGCAAGCAGATCCTCTGCATACCTCTGTTGAGAAATCAACAAGCCTCCTTCATACTTTTGTACTTGTATTCCCAAAAAATAGTGTAGCTCTCCCAGGTTTTTCATTCTAAATTGCTTATTTAGATCTTCTAGCAATATATCCATTAGACCAGAGTTGTTTCCTGTGATGAACATGTCATCAACATACACCAGAAGCATGATCATGCTTTTATCTTTTGTGCAGACAAATAAGGAAGGGTCTTTGATGCTACAAACAAATTCAAATTCGATCAGGTAATTACTAAACTTGTCATACGAGGCCCTTGGGGATTGGTTTAAGCCATGTAGTGATTTATGAAGTAGACACACATGGTTAGGTCTATCTTTGTCCACAAATTCAACTGGTTGATATATGTAGACAATTTCTGATAAGTCACCATGTAAAAAGGCATTTTTAACACCCATTTGTCTTAACTCCCATTTCATAGTTGTAGCAACATGTAAAACCAATCTTACAGGTGTTGTTCTTACAACAGGACTGTAAGTTTCTAAGTAGTCAATTCCTTCTTCTTGGTTGAAACCTTAGCAACTAATATGGCCTTTAACTTTTCTATAGATTCATCAGCATGTATCTTAGTTTTGAACGCCCATTTGCTTCCTAGAACATGCATATCAGAAGTACAAGGCACCAATGACCAGGTATTCGCTTCCTTGCAATTTCCAATTTTTTCATGACATGCATTGTTCCATCCAAGGTCCTTTGATGCTTTTGCTATTGTTTTGGGCTCTGGATATGCTACTTTATGTGCTAATAAGTCATATCTTGGATTTGGTTTGACAATTTCAACCTTTGCTCTTGTAACCATAAGATGAGTAGAGATTCCACTACTTTGAGTTTCTGACCTTGATATTTCTCTTGTTTAAACTTGATCATATTTTGATCTTGAGTTGTTGTTGTCTGAGTAGATTAAGTAGGTTGGAAAGGAGCTTCTTCAGAACAGAGAGTAACGTTGTCGCCAATAGAAGCATGGTTTACGTCTGTCGTACGCTCAAGACATTCTCTCCCTTCTGAAATAGTTAAGTCCATAATTTGAGTAGGAGATCTAGGTGAGATTGGCAAAGGTGGGAAGTCATCTTCTGAGAATAATGAGGTCTCTTCACTTCCTCTTGCTGAATTTTCTTGTTCTATGGATGTAGGAGAAGGATTGTGAGCTAACGGTTGTTCATCAAGAGAAAATTGTGGAATTGTTGGACTAGTAGAGGATTCAGAAGACTGTGCAGAGGAAGCTGTTACTTCAACTAGTTTAGATAGACTTTGCTACCAAGCTAACAAGAGAGGAGTCTTAGCTTGACTCGACAAAGAAACATACTTTGTTGAGAAAGGAAAGGTTAGTTCATCAAACACCACATGCTTAGTAATGTAAACTCTGCATGTAGGGGGATATAGGCATCTATATCCTTTATATTTTTCATTGTAGCCTAGAAAAACACAGTTTAGTGATCTAGGATCAAACTTGTTGACTGAATAGTCTCTGAGGGTAGGGTAAAAAGCACACCCAAAAGTTCTTAATGTATAGTAGATTGGAGGAATGCCATGTAGAACTTCATAGGGTGACTTGTTTGTATCCAAAGCAGTAGTAGGGTGAACATTGCTTAGGAAATTAGTTGTAAAGAAAGCCTCTACCCAGTATTTTTGTGGAGTTTTACTTTCAAACATCATTGTAAGTCCTAACTCTATTAAATGCCTATGTTTTCTTTCTGCCAAATCATTATGTTGGGGTGTGTAGGGGAAAGAGATGAGTTGTCTTATACCAACCTTTTGTAGATGAGATAAGAATTGAGAACTGATGAATTCTCCACCACCATCACACTAAACGACCCAATTTGCAGTTAAATTGATTTTCAACCATTTGTTGGGAGGCACATAAAGTAGAATAGAAGTCTGACTTGTATTTAAGTGTGTATAACCAACAATATCTAGACCAATTGTCTACAAAAATTACATAGTAACGAAAACCCTGACCAGAGATAATTGGTGCAGGTCCTTAGAGGTAACTATGTACTCTTTCTAAAGGTCTTGTTGCTGAAAAAGTTGAACTTGAGAAAGGTAATCTATTGCTCTTCCCCATCTGACATGACTCACACATCTTCATGGTACTCTTGCTTATTAAGATAGCTTTTCTTGCATATAGTTGCTGAAGGATCTACTTGTTTGAGTAGCCTAGTCTCCTATGCCAAACTTCATCTGTTGCAGAAAGTTGCCTAAAAGAGTAGCACACTTGAACTGGTGGATCCTTCAGCACATACAACCCATCATGGTTTCTTCCCAAGGTGAGTAATTTATGAGTTGCTTTGTCCTTAACAATAACTCCATCACAATCAAATTCAAAAGCACATGAGTAATATTTTGTAAGCTTAGACACTGATAGTAAAGATTTAGCAATATCAGGACAAACTAGAACATCATACAAATGTAACATACCTGAGGTAGAGGGTAGGCTACCAGATCCAGTGTGAGTGATAGGTAGGAAGTTTCCATCGCCCACCATCATTGTATCTGATCCACTATACGGTTGTACCTGTTGTAGATGATGTTGGGAGTTTGTGATGTGAGTTGTAGCTCCAGTGTCTGGATGTCATTCAACTCCTGAGCTGTCTGTGATATCTGTGATCTTCATTGCAACAAGAGCTGCTGCCATATCCTCATCACGGTAAGCATTATCAAATCTGTGCCAGCATCTCAAAGTTGAATGTCCTTGTCTCCCACAGATTTAACAGGAAGGTCTTTCATAAGCAACCATTTGACCAGAAGAGTTTGGAGATCCAAAACTTGGAGATGAGATTTGTTGATGGAATCCTCTTCCTTTAGTGGAGAAGGATCCTCTGTTACTGTAAGTGCCTCTACCTCTGAACCTTGAATAACCTCTTCCTCTATTAAAGTTATTGTATTGCTGAGAGGTTGAGTCATATCTGCTTGCATTAAATGCTAAATGAGGAGAGACAACTACTTCAGAAGCATAACCTTGAATTCTGTGATCAAAATTGGTTATACGAGGAACAATATCATCAAAGGTTGGACATGGGTGAGTATTGATTTCTCCTTCAATGCTTGTCTTGATAGGCTCATAGTCTCGTCCTAGACCATGTAATACATCAAAGATTTTCATTTTCTAATTAACAAGACTACCTATTGATGAAAGCTGATCACATACATTTTTAATATCTTTCAAGTAATCTGTCATGGTTTTATCACCCTTAGTTGTGGTTTGTAGCTTTTTTTGGAGCTCAAAAAACCTTGCAGAAAAAACTCTATTAAAATGCCTAGCTAAAGCTGACCACACTTCAAATGAGGTACCTGCATCAACTACAAGACTCAGAATATCCTCAGAGAAAGATCCAAGAAGCCAAGACCTAACAACCTGGTCAGATTTTACCCAAGCTTGATAATCTGGAATGGGAACTTCTTCTAGCGTTCCATCCACAGTATGAACTTGGAGAGTAGATTGAGGTGATCTTGAAGTTCCATTCACAAAACCTAGAAGGCCTTGACTGAAAAGAAAGGTTTCAAACTGAATCTTCCATAATATGTAGTTTTTCTCGATAAGTTTTACGGTGACACAATTTGTGATATTCAGAGGAGGCTGAGAATAGAGATCCATGGCCATCAAATATGTGGTGGCTCTGATACCATGAAATCAAAAGAAGAAGAAGAGAGGATTTGAAGCTTGAAGAGGTAACAAAGTTGCAAACTTTCTTATTTCATTTTCTTGTGTTCTTTCCTTTACAATATTAAGTCTCTGTTTATAGTGAGGCTATATAATGGGAACCCTAGTGACAGCTCAACCCTTGTAACGATAAAAATTGATTCTTCAGGACCACATTTGCAGGTGTACAAATTCCTGCTGTGGCCATCCCAAGGTAAGCTCCATCTTTGCAACTTTCACATCTTTTGTCTTCTTGTAGATTTGAACTTCGACACTTTTGTTCTTTGCTTTTGGATTCTGATACAGGCTTTTGTGTTAAGTAGTTTTGTATTCTGAAGTTAGACTTAATGTTTGTTGGGACTGCACCGAGAATCCCTTTATCTTTGTAATTTGATGCTCTGTCGTTTTGTGTCAGTGAGATCCCTTTCAACTTGTTCTTCAGATCAGTTGATGGAATCGATGTTGAAGTTGATGCACTAAGAATTGGTTGATTTGGTCTAATAGTGGGAACCTGTGTTCGAAACAGTCAATGTTGGAGTGGATGGCTGAGGAAGGCGAGGTGGCATCGTGAGGAAGGAGCAATTTGGGGTTTTTCTCCGAACTGGGTTTACGGAATTCGTTTAAGAAGCATTGCCACGATTTTTTGAAGCTGGGGAGATTCAGTTTGGGGGTGCTGTTAAATAAATTAGGTTTCCATAGGTTTTGCTACATAGCAATGGTCTAAGTGGACATCGGCCCTAAAGCATAATGCTTGCGGTCGCTTCAGTTCTAAAAAGCAGATAGATAGAAAATGCTAACATAGACAACTCCAAATCCCTGAGTAACTCCTTTCCTTTCATGATGATAATGTGAAGAAGGCTGTTTTATTGCATGGAAACACAATTTCGACAGGACCAGAATAACCTATTGTAATAATGTATGGCTCTCTTCTTTTCTTCTCTTCAGTGGTCATTTCATTTGTGAAAAAAAAAACATTCGAATTATGTTAAAATACCTTTTTTTAACAACTTATATTAAAATAACTTCAAAATTGCTTTCTTCTTTTTTCCTTCTCAATATGCATAATGTCTCTCCCTAAAAAGATATTTATCCTATTCCTCACTTATCTTTGTTGCTGAGAGTCACAGTATTGTGGGTACTTACACCTGCAAGGATTATTTCTCACCTGCAAAATAAGAGTTTGAATCTTGATTCTCAACATCGCCTGAAAATGCATATTTGATTTGATCACTCAATCAGTCAAAACTATAATTAATTTTTGATATACTACCTTCCGAAATGTGAAAGATACCCTTCTACGACTTCTTCTGATCACTTCATTCTTCACCTTGTCAATCTATTAGAGCACCGTAGAAGAGTGCTTCAACAGTTAGCAATTGGAATAGAAGCATTAAAAGTGACCCTGATGAGACCAATGAAAGAAAAGAATAAAAAAGTTTTTGGCTATAAGAATACAACCTTATGGTGTGGAATGTAGTGATTCCAAGCATAACGTGCTTCACCGGACAATAAGAGCATTGACCGAGGAGGAAGATATAAGGCCTTCTTGATGCAAGAGGCATTACCCGACTTGTCTTCATTGGTGGTTGTGGCTAATTTCCAAGTGGAGGCAGAGTATCTTCTGAATTCCATAATACAAGGACCAGCTAAAGAAAGGCTAAAAATGCAATCTTCAAATGCTGAATGTGTGTCAATGTGAGGAGATAAACCCACACCCGATGGGTACTCGTTTACCTAAACATATTATTAACTAGATATTCTCAGGTGTAGTTGAAAAACATTTGAACTAAATCTGTATAGGGTGCACACTGATGTACCGTTAATTGGTCCAGTTTCAAGCTTGATGGGTCAACGTCAAGGTTCGGGAACAATGAGATTCTTTCAAGTACAGGAGAAACAAAAGATGGAAGCTCACCGAGATGCTTCTGGGTATCAACATTTCTTGTCGCGTAACAAAACTCATATCCATAGTGTTGAACACGCCGCTTGGCAAGACCAATCCAAGGCTGAGTATCAACAGCCAGGAGCAATTGCTGGTAAAAAGAGGAAAAATTAGTAAAAAAAGAGGTAGAAAAGACATCAAATGCCTGCTACAGCTTACAAAATACAATGTACCTGTTCTTCTTCGGCACTGACAAAATCGGGTAGAAGGAAGAGTCCTGGGATATTCAAATCTGAATGAGCCAAAGACACCGGGACACAATCATTCACCTGCGTCTAAGCAAGAACACCAAAAGGTGGGAGAAGAGTATTTCAGATCTAGACCCACTAATAGAGCTGAAGCCTGAAGAGAATGCTTATTGCAAGCGAATTGCACAAAGTTTCAGTCTTTACCAAACTAGAATCGCTCTAAAACATAAAGATCAAAACTTTGAAACCTAAACAAGCAATTCCATGGAGCTTTGCTCATTTCTAAGACTAAATTAAGAATATAAGTGTTAAAAAGTGCGGGTGGCAGTACCTCGGAAGGTGATTGAAGAACTGAATATCGAATATGCAAAGACCGTCCATCGAGGTCTGGACATGGCCGACCACCCAAGGCTTCTAGAGCGGCTTTGGCCGAGAAAGAATCGGCGAAGGCGACGACGACACGAACGCCGCTCTCGTCCGCCGCGTAGACGCCCTTCACTTCTCCGAAAGCAGAGAACACCGCCGCGATCGCGTCGTGTGAGAGTCCAACCGCCGGACCGCAATTAGCGACGTAGAGATTAGAGGAGTTCGATTCTCCGGCATCGGATGAACGCAATGTTGGCGTTGGACGGACGAATCGCGGCTTAACCATTTTAGTAAACCACAAACACTCTTCGTCGTCGTCGTTCCACCCTTTCTGTGACCGCCCCTCACCCCCTGAGGTATTTTTTCCTTTGTTTAACGGCGCCGTTAGTTCGCCGTTGGTTTTGCTTAAATGTTTTTTCAACCCCATTCACTTTCTTTTCTTTCTTTTTTTTTCTTCATCTGAACTGATCTTTTTGTAATAGGCATCTCAACCGATCTTCATTAGATAAACTAAAAAACATACAAGAGTTCAGCTAATACATATAACGAAACACAAGGAAACAAAGTAAAGAGACCGTCAGAAAGCTACAAAAGCAGAACACTGCATAAAAAACCGAGCAAGACAGCTAAACAAAAACAAAGGCATAATGGAGCAGACACGAAGAGTTTTTCCTCAGAGGAGGGAAGCACAAGAATCCATCTCCAAAGCTGGTACCAGCCACAAGGGTGGTCCTGCCACCACATAAGAAAACCATTTATTTTCCACAATCACATTTCTGGCTATCAACGAGACACATCGATTCGAAGCTGGGGTCGTGATGCAACCCTGGATCTCTGAAACTAGAAAACAGAGCCTTTCGGAACT
>OVAN01011285.1:0-14856 GCA_900406275.1 Anastatica hierochuntica
TATATATATATATATATATATATATATATATATATATATATATACACTAGATTTTGACCTTCGCCAAGCACGAGATTATAGTATATAAGAATTGGTTTCTAAATAACAAAAGTGTACAACTATGTAATTCAGAAAAAAAGAAAATGGCGGTAGTTGAAATTACAGTATTTTTTAAAATGGTTCATTTAAACATTTGATCTTTTAAACTTATGTTTAACTCAATTCAAACCATTTTTTAACCCCCTAAAATTAATTACTTTTCGGTTCTATTTCTTTTATTTTTTTTTATAAAAATATTATATTTTTATCGAAATATTGTTAACTGAAATCTTTTAATTTTTTTTTATCTTTTTCTCTTTTACCAAATTTGATTGAAAGCCGATTGAGAACCAAAACACGAAACGATTCGATTATGTTTATTTATAATCTAAAAAACATAAAACCAAGCAATGAATAAATACTTATGGTACAGTTTTTGAGCCAAAAGTGATTATTGATCTGTTAGGTTTTTTCAAATCCAATATGTCCAATATACGAAAATATGCTTTCAAACTACGAAAATATGTCCAAAAATGAACATGAGAGTTCTGTTTTATATTGTAAGTTGGTTGCTATTTTAAACTCTTACATTCAATGTGGGACCAAAAAACACCACACTTTTAAAAAATAATTTTGTTATCTATATTGGGCTTACAAAGTTGGCCTAAAAGATTAACAATTTAAATTTTTTCTTATTTACAATTTTTTTTAAATTTACATTTTTAATCGAAATATTACATATCTAAATTTCATTAATTTTTCTTTTTTTATTTTTTTAAAAATTAATTCAAAATCGAATGAGAACCGAAACACTAAACGATTTAGTTTCCGTTCGATATTAATCCCGAAAAATCAAAACTGAACAATACAAAAATTCTTAGGTTTAACTCACCTCAAACCATTTTTGAACCTAAAAAATATTTAATATTCTATTAGATTTCTTAAAATTGAACATATGTGAAATGTGATAAAAGATGTTTTGTAAGTGAACTTGTGAAGTCTATCTTATACTGTAAGTTTATTGCTCCTCAAAACTCTCACAACCGATGTCGGACAAAACAATATACCACTTTAAATACTTTTAGTGTTTAATTTATATCAAACTAGAAAATTGAGCTTAAAAGAGTAACAATTTAAATACTGGTCAAAAAAGAGTAACAATTTAAATACTTTATTTGTTTAATTAAAATTTTTGATTTTTTGTTGAAATATTCCAACTAAATCTTTTTGTGAATTGTTTTTTCCATTTTTTCTTAAACAACAACTTGAATTTTTTATTGTTTACGAAGCTTTGCATATTTTTCTATCAAACTGCTACAAACCGAAATAATTTTTAATCTATTTAATTTTTGTAAAGATTAATCGAATTAAACCCAATGAAAATCGAAAAACTTGACGATTCAATTTCTGTTCGGTATTAATCCTGAAAAATCAAAACCAAACAATACAATATTTCTTGAACCTTCAAAAATATTTACAATTCTATTCGATTTCTTAAAATTGAATATATCTTAAATGTGACAAAAGAGATTTTATAAGTAAACATGTGAAGTCTATCTTGTACTATAAGTTTATTGATCGTCAAAGCCCTCACAACCGATGTGGGATAAAACAACACATCACTTTAAATACTTTTATTATTTCATCCATATTGGACTTACAAAAGTTGGCTTAAAATAGTAATAGTTTAGATACATGAATTGTTTATGTTTTTTTTTTTTGAAATATTCAAACCAAATCTTTTTAAAAAGATTTTCCCATTTTTAATTATTTTTATTAAAGAGCAGCCTGGATTTTTTATTTTTTACGAAAACTTTTATATTTTTCTATAAAAATGTTAAAAACCAATTTTTATAAATTTTAAACTTTTCAAATTTTTGTAAAATTAATTGAATAAAATCGAATGAGAACCAAAACACTTTAACAGTTCAGTTTCTCTTTAGTATTAATTTCGAAAAATCAAAATCAAACTATATAAAAATTCTTACGTTTAAATCAGTTCATACCATTTTTGAACCTTAAAAATATTTACAATTATGTTTGATTTTTAAAAATTGAACATATCAGAATTGTGACAAAAGATGTTTTATAAGTTAACATATGAACTCCATCTTATACTGTAAGTTTATTGCTCCTCTAAACTTTCACAACCGATGTGGGACAAAACAATACACCATTTTCAATACTTTAATGTCTCATCCATATTAGGCTTAAGAGAATAACAACTTAAATATGTTAATTGTTTGTGAAATTTTAAGTTTTTTTTATTGAAATATTCAAATAAAATCTTTTAATTTTTTAAATTTTTAAGAAACTTGAACTTTTTTTACTGTTTATGCAAATTTTTATATTTTCTATCAAAATGCTACAAACTAAAATCCTTATAAATTTTGATCTGTTTTATTTTTTGAAAATTTTAATTGAATACCGATTGAGAACCAAAAAAACTAAGTGGTTCGGTTTTGATTTAGGTATAATCCAAAAAAGTCAAAACCAATAATATAAAAAATATTATGTTTAACTCAACTGAAACTATTTTGAACCCCAAAAAATTAAATATTATTCGGTTATGTATCCTAAAACCGAACATATCCGAAATTTGACAATAGATTTTTTTAAATGAAAATAATAGGTCTATTTTATACTATAAATTTGTTTCGCTTGAACGCTCTCACATTGATACAGGAAAAAGAAACACACCACTTTAAAAACTAGAAACCCAAAATTAAGTTCAAAAAAGTAAGAGTTTAATTTTTTTCTATTGTGTATGAATTTTTTTAAAAAATTATCAAAAAGTTTCAAACCAAAATATTTTGAAATCTTTATCATTTTATTTTTCTCAAGATTTAATTGAAAAATGATTAACTCGAAACATTAAACGATTTGGTTTTGGTTCAGTTTTAACCCAAAAGAATCAAAACCAAATAATACAAAAGGTATTGTGTTTAACTTAGTTCAATTCGTTTTTGAATCAAAAAAATTAATTACTGTCCGGTTCGACTCCTTAAAGTCAAACATATTCAAAATGTGGAGAAAAATATTTTGTAAGTGGACATGTGAGATCTTTTTCATACTGTAAGTTTATTACTCTTCTCAATTTCACAACTGATGTGGGATAAAACGATACACCACTTTAAATTTTTTTAATGTTTTCATATTGGACTTAAACATTTAAACAATTTAACTATTTTATTGTTTATAAATATAATTATTTAAAAAAATTATAGTATCTTATGCAAATCTAATTTGTTTTTAAAATAACTCAAATTGAATATTCATGTATTGTTTAGATTATGTGTATCAAATCATTAAGTATCTTAACTATTTTTATAGAAATTAATGTCAGAATTAAGTATAAAATTTTTAAAGCTTCCTCATTGGTTAACAACCTCCAAAACGTTCTATGGTTGACATTAAATTTTGATTCTCAATCATTTGTTCTTTATATCTCCTCCAATAATATACAAGATATTTTTATTTTTTAAGAAAGTTTTATTTTTTTATTATTTATCAAAATATTTAAAACTGAAATCTTTTAAATTTTTAATCCTCTTTATATTTTGAAAACTTTAACTGAGGCCTATTGAGAACCGAAACAAAAAACGGTTCAGTTTTGGTTTAGTTATAATCTGAAAATTCAAAACCAAACAATACGAAATTCTTATTTTTGACTCATTTCAAATCATTTTTAAACCCATAAAAATTAATTATTATTCAGTTTTTCTTAAAATCAGACATAGTTGAAATATGACAAAAGGTGTCTTCTAATTGAACGTGTGAAGTTTATTTTATACAATAAGTTTATTGTTCTTCACAACTCTCATAACCGATGTGAGACAAAACAAAACAACACCTAAGAAAATTTTAATGCTTGAGACATATTAGACTTACGAACTTGGTTAACAATTAAAATTTTTATATTCTTCTAGAAATTTTAATTTTTTCAAAATATTTAAAACCGAAGTATTTATAAGTTTTTCTCTTTTTTATTTTTAAAAAAAATTAAATGAAAACTGAAATGCTAAATGAATCGATTTCGTTTTTTTAATCCAAAAAATCAAAACTATATAATGCAAAAAAATTTATGTCTAACTGAGCTAAAACCATTTTTGAACCAAAAAATAATAATTACTATTGGATTCGATTTTTTTAAACAAAACACTTTCAAAATGTGATTTACTGGTGAACATGTGATGTCTATTTTATATTGTAATTTCAATGCTCTTCTTTACTTTCACAACCAATGCAAATCTTATTTATTTTTAAAAATGACTCAAATTCAATATTCATTTTTTATTTAGATTATAAGTATCAGATCATTAAGTATGTTAACTATATTGGATCTTAATTAATGTCAAGATTAAATTCAAAAATTTAGACTTTTTTCATTGGCTAATACCCCCCCCCCCCCCANAATTTTCTATGACACATTAAAATAACTACAAATTTTCTTTTATCGAAATATTTAAAACCAAAATCCTTTTAAACTTTAATTTTTTTATATTTTGAATTTTTTTAACCGAAATATGTTGAGAACAGAAACAATAAGCGGTTTAGTTTTGATTTTGTTATAATCCAAACAAATCAAAACCAAACAATACGAAATTTTTTTTATTTTTTAACTCAACTCAAATCATGTTTAAACCAATAAAAATTAATTATTGTTCAGTTCAATTTCTTCAAGTCGAACATATATGAAATATGATAAAAGATGTCTTCTACGTGCAAAGGTGAGGTTTATTTTATACAATAAGTTTATAATTCTTCATAACTCTCATAACCGACGTGGAAAAAATGAAACAACACATTAAAATTATTAATGCTTTTGACATATTGGACTTACAAAATTGGTTTAAAAATTTAATGATTAAAATTTTTCTATTCTTCACAAAATTTTAAAATATTGTAAATTTTTTGTCAAAATATTTAAAATCGATGTATTTATAATTTTTTTTCTCTTTTTGTTTTTGAAAAATTAAAAAGAAAACCAAAATTTGAAATGATTTAGTTTCGATTTCTTAACTAAGACATCTAAGAAAGGAATGGTGGCTCCCCTGAAACCACCGGCTCAACCGTGAAGATTCTAAGCTGGAATTGTCAAGGACTAGGAGGAGACTTGACAGGGGATACTTTGTGTGATCTTTGGAATAAATTTAAGCTTGATATTGTATTCTTTTCAGAAACTAAACAGTCTTTTTTTCATTTAAAAAAATTTCAAGTTCAGTTTGGTTTTAATAATTTTTACACTGTGGATCCTAGTGGATTAAGTGGTGCTTGCTATCTTATACAATAATGAAATAAAACTTGATGTTTTGTTCTCAAGTAATCGTATTATTGACGTTGATGCATCCTTTTATGGGTTTCGAGTTGCGATCTCGTTTGTCTATGGAGACCCTGTGGCTGCTAACCGGCAGTTAGTCTGGGACAAATTAATGGAGATAGGATCAACTTGGTCCAACGCTTGGTTGATAATAGGCGATCTTAATGAATTAACTGGAAATCATGAGAAAAAGGGGGCAAGATGAGATATGCGACATCTTTTGTTCCCTTCAATCAGATGCTAAGTCACTGTGGTATGACTGAATTTTTGTGCGCAGGTGAGCACCTGTAATAACCCTCACAATCAGATAGCTTTTTACCGAGACGACCAGGTACCGAGAAAACCGAAAACCGAGCATTAGTACGCTACTTGAGAAAAGCCGGAAAATTTTAAGTTGGAATTTGGCAAAGCCGGAAAATTCTAAGCTTGGTGGCATTCGTGTGACTCACCCTTTTGGGTCGGTTTGCCTATTTAAGGCCATTTGCTCGTGAAATATCAAGCCTTTGGGAAGAAACTCGAGCACCCGAACATAGTGAAATAACTTTTCTCGTGTATCTGAACACGCTGAGAAATTTCTCTCGTGCATCCGAACGTCCGGAGAAGCTTTTCTCGTGCATCCGAGCGATCCGAAAGACAATCTCTCGTGCCAAACCAAGAAAACATCGAGAGTCTTTGTGCCAGCGATCGTAGCACCTATCCGGTAAGCCAACCTTCCCGAGAACGTGATTTCTTCCGAGTATATGTTTGCCGATCGTGTATCCGATCATACCGATCGTGCAAACAGCTTTGCCGATCGTGTATCCGGAAGATTTAACCAAGCATCTGACTTGCTCCTTGTTCTATTTGCCTTAGGTTCACTCAAGACTAACTTAGGCTCTGTCCAAGGACTGGTCGGAGACAGTTCGCGGCGNTAGTTTTGGGAAGTCCGTACGCCTTCGGTAAGGATTTACCCTTAGTACGATTGATCGGCTTACTGTTCGGGCATTGAAATTGATAGTTTCCGAGTGTGTATGATCAGGTACAACTCGTGGAAAAGCTTGGCTTGTTCAGTCCGTGTGTTGCCGACAGTAGCCTTTCTCTCGGTAAGTTGTTTTCGTGGAAACCGTGAACCCGAGCAGTTCGTTTCTAGAAAGTAAGTCTTGATCCGACTATGTAAACCTTGTTCGTGCACATGTTTAACAAGTGGAAGCACGCTTGGTTCCAGTCTTTCCTTAGCCAAAACTCTCGGAATTTCTAAGGTGAGTCGTAGTGCCGTTTAGTTTTCCGAACGTATTCGGCTGCACCGCAAAGCTTCTCGTTCGTGTTATAAAAATACTTGTCCGTGAATTTGGCCGAACAAGTTTAAAATTTAAGTGATATAAATCACTTATTTTCCTTATAAAATGTTTAACCGAGGTTCTAGCTGAACTTAATAAAACACTAAAAATGCTTAAGTATATAAAATGTTTGCTAAGTGAAAATCTAAGTAATTTACCTTAGACCCTAAGCTCGTTGTCCATGTTCCCTAACGTCCGTGACTTGGTCGTTGCGTGGTGGCGCGTGGACGGGCCAAGATCACGAAGACACGGAGAGACTGGTTCGCTACCATGGCCGTGTACTGCATGACGATGCAGTGCTAGGAGTCCATAACTCCTAGCGATAGTGGAATTACTTATGCTAGTTCCGTCTAGCTTTTGTGGTTTCGGGAATTAGTGTAAGTAATCAAGTGGGATGATGGGAACCACGGAAGCGGAGCAAGCTCAAGACCCGGACTATTTTCTTAAAGTTTAAGTGGCGTGTTTTCTTGATTGTTTTATGTTGTGCGATTTTTGGGATATGATTGTATGTTAGAGGGTACGGGTTTCCGACTCACTGAGTAAATTAGTTACTCACAACTCTTTGTGTGTGCAGGTAACCAGTAGACGAGGGTTTGCTTTCTTCTCAGGTGTAAAGGAACATGCTAGCCAACTATAGTTTTTGTTGTCCTTGCAACGATGCTTTTGATGTATATATGTTAAAACGTTGTTGGGCATTAAGCTTTAGATAAAACTATAACTTTCTGTAANCGAGCATTAAAAATGACTAAGTAAAAATATATAAAGTATGTTTGTTAAAATACGAGTTTCATATGATATTAGTCTAGTCCGGGCGAACTAACTGTTAGCCATTGCTCGGACGGGTTGAAAAGCCTAGAGCAAGGGTTAGCAGGTTATATGGTGAACTTGGATAGTTGATTCAAGGAATCTAAATTTGTTTTGAGAGCCTTGGATCGACCGTCTGGGAACATCATAAGTGCCATTCCTGTTTAGCAATGAACGGGGGTGTCACAAAGGTGGTATCAGAGCATGGTTCTCCATGCTTTCGTGAAACTTTGTTTTCAATGATTTATCGAGTCAAAATGAGTCGCAAGGATAACTAGGAAAGTTGGTTTGTTCCTTTGTTAGGAATAGTTAGTCACGGGATAGGATAACTTATCGTGATCCTTACTTGCAGATGTTGAGGAGGCATATTAGGCGGGCTGGTGCACTCAGACCGATCCAAATTGCGTCATCTCCAGAGTCTTCACCACCACACTCGCATAGTGATAGTGTGGAGTCTGATCCATCCAAGGGATCTCCAATGCATGGTTCGATACAGATACAGACTTCGTCCGAGTCATACCATATCGACTACGGTACGGATCCTGCTTACAATATTCCGGATCCTGCTTATGATATTCCGGATCATGAGGACCCATTTGTGGACATCCATCCGATTCCTGAGCCTGAGCCTCAGCCTATGCCAGCTGACCCGGCTCCCGCAGCACCACCGACACCCGCACCAGCACCAGCAGATCCTGTGATGGTTGCGTTATTAGAGATGATGGCGGAGATGATTAGACTTCAGCAAGAGGCGATAGCGGCGCAANGCAACGACCAAGGACGCCACCACATCCACCCGCACCGCGTCCTGCAGCACCTGATTTTCTAAAGATTGTGATGTTGATGAAGAATTTAGGGACGACACGTTATCGCGGCGGGACCAATCCATTTGAGGCAGATTCANCCCATTCGAGGCGGATTCATGTTTGCAGGACTTAGAGCGGAACTTCGCCGCTACTCGTTGCCCAGATGACTACAAGAGAGATGTGGCAGCTTACTATTTGGAGAAGGATGCTATGAGTTGGTGGCTGAGTGTAGAGCGACGCTTTGGGGACACACCTGTGACTTGGGAAGATTTTCGCCGAGAGTTCCAGAAGAAATATTTCCCACCCGAGGCCCGTGATCGTCTTGAGATGTAGTTTATGGAGTTGGAGCAAGGTAGTTTTTCCGTTAGGCAGTATGAGGCAGAATTCACCTGTCTCCGATGTTATGTCCACATAGAGGCGCAGAATGAGTCGATGGTTATTCAGAAGTTTCTTCGGGGACTTCATCCTAATATCCATAGCAGATTGCATACCGTAGAGTTCACCTACTTAGAGGAGTTAGTAGAGCGCGCTGTGAACGTGGAGGAAGTTATCGCTGCTGAGAGAGCTTCTTCAAGTCTTGCTACACCATCGAGACCCGTTAGCAGACCAGTACAGACACAACGACATTCTTCCTCAGGGACTAGAGGAAGAGGAGGCAGAGGTGTGCGAGGAGGCCGAGCACCGATGCCTAGGTCAGGACCATCGATCTGTTATACTTGTGGGGAGGCATGCCACTATGCTCGAGATTTCCCAAGTGTTGGACGAGTGGGATCTCCAGCTTTGCAGAATGTTACATGTTTCACTTACGGAGAGAGAGGGCACTACGCTACATCTTGTCCATGTACCCACCCCACTCCATTAGCTCAGAAGGTACCGCCTGTGCGCCCTACCCTACCCATGCCTCCAGCCAAACGGCAGGCTACGACTGGTAGAGCTTACGCGTTAGAGCTACCCGGACCATCAGGACCTCTGAAGGGTCCAATCACAAGTATGTTTTCTTACTATTGTGTGTTGTGTGATTTTCTTTATTGTTTAAAAAAAAGAGAAAGAAAAAGGAGTGTTAAAGAGAGTTAATTTGGCCCTTAAGAACCCTACCCGTGGGCGGAGTTCCCGCCCACATTCTTTTCGATTCGGGAGAAACCCATAGTTTCGTAGCTCCTGAAGTAGCTTCCAGGTTTGAAGGCATGTTCACAATTTTGGAAATGAACATTCCCGTCCTAGCCCCTGACGATCAAGTATTAGAAACGAAAGGTTGTATTTTGGAAGTACCCGTTGTCATTCAAGACATAGTCTTTCTGGCCCATCTGTTGGTGTTACCCTTAGAATGTTATGAAGTCATCTTAGGGATGGATTGGCTCTCTAGTTACCAAGCTCATTTAGACTGTGGTCGAGGAAAGATAACCTTTGAAAGAGAGGCGCAAGATCCAAGATATTCACGTTGTCAGAGGATATGAGGATGCGTTCAAACCTTTAGAAGGATTACCTCCCTCTAGAAGTAATCCATTCACTATCACCTTAGAACCTGGTACCGCTCCAATAGCCAAGGCACCCTACAGAATGGCTCCGGCAGAGTTAGCAGAGCTGAAGCAACAGTTGGCAGACTTCTTGGAGAAAGGTTTTATACGACCCAGTTCATCACCGTGGGGAGCACCCGTACTGTTTGTAAAGAAGAAGGATGGGAGCATGCGACTATGTATTGATTATCGCGGACTCAACAATGTGACGATAAAGGATAAGTACCCACTTCCCAGAATTGATGAGTTATTGGATCNACGCCTTACCGAATGGCTCCGGCAGAGTTAGCAGAGCTGAAGCAACAGTTGGCAGATTTCTTGGAGAAAGGTTTTATACAACCCAGTTCATCACCGTGGGGAGCACCCGTACTGTTTGTAAAGAAGAAGGATGGGAGCATGAGACTATGTATTGATTATCGCGGACTCAACAATGTGACGATAAAGGATAAGTACCCACTTCCCAGAATTGATGAGTTATTGGATCAGCTACAAGGTGCAAGCTTGTTCTCCGAAATTGATTTAGCGTCGGGTTATCATCAAATCCCGATCTCAGAGGCTGATATTCAGAAGACTGATTTTAGGACGCGCTATGGGCACTATGAATTTATGGTGATGCCCTTCGGACTTACCAATTCCCCTGTAGTTTTCATGCGTCTCATGAATGAAGTATTTCGGGATTATTTGGATGAATTCGTTATCATCTTTATCGATGACATCCTTATATATTCACGAAGTGCGGAAGAGCACGGGAGGCATTTGCGACTTGTTTTGGAACACCTTAGGGATCAGAAACTCTTTGCAAAGTTTAGTAAATGTCGATTTTGGCAAAGGAAAGTTGGATTCCTTGGCCATCGAGTATCAGAGAAGAGTGTATCGGTAGATCCTGAAAAGGTTGATGTGGTTAAGGATTGGCCAAGAACCACCATTGTTACAGAAGTTCGAAGCTTCTTAGGATTGGCAGGGTATTATCGAAAGTTTGTAAGAAATTTTTCCATCATAGCCAAACCCTTAACACGCTTGACCGGGAAAGGAGTATTATTCAAATGGGATGAAAAGGCAGAGGAGGCTTTCTCGCAATTAAAAGAAGCTTTGACGATGATACATGTACTTGCGCTACCAACGCCAAGGAAACCATAAACGGTGTATACCGATGCATCCCGAGTAGGATTGGGGTGTGTACTCATGCATGATGACAAGGTCATCGCTTATGCCTCACGACAGCTACGAAAACACGAGGAGAATTACCCCACCCACGACTTGGAATTGGCAGCAGTGGTATTTGCTTTGAAAATATGGCGGTCCTATCTCTATGGCGAAACAATCCAAATCTTTACCGACCATAAGAGCCTCAAATATCTCTTCACCCAACCAAATCTGAATATGAGACAAAGAAGGTGGATGGAGTTCATTGCGGCCTACGACTTGCAAATCCCATACCACCAGGAAAAGCAAACGTAGTGGCCGATGCATTGAGTTGGAGGAGAAGCCAATCAGCTGCTGAAAACGACTTGGAGGCATTAAATGCAGAATTTAGGATGATTAGTCTTTCCGCTATTGAGGGAGTTAGCAGTGAAACCTTGGGATTACGAGCAGTGAATCAAGAAAATCTTCTACAAAGAATACGAGATGAGCAAAAAGTAGATGTGAAGCTTAAAAAGATTGTAGAAGAACTTCAAGAATCCAGAGGGAGGAATGGTAGCGGATACCACTTGGCAGAAGATGGAACTCTTTTACTGAATGGACGAATAACAGTTCCGGAAGGAAACGGATTGCGAGAAGAAATCCTCAGGACAGCACATCATTCGATACTGAGCATCCACTCTGGGAGCACCAAAATGTATCAAGACATCCGAAGATATTACCACTGGCTTGGAATTAAGCGATCAGTGGCTAAGTGGGTAGCTCAATGTCAAACCTGCCAATAGATCAAAGCTGACCATCAAGTTCCTGGAGGATTGTTACAAAGTCTACCAATACCAGAATGGAAGTGGGAAGCAGTAGCCATGGACTTTGTTACAGGATTACCTCGAGCCCCAGAGCGAGGGAGTGATGCCATATGGGTAGTGGTGGATCGATTAACTAAGGTTGCACACTTTTTGCCGATTAAGGTCATAGACAAAGTTGAAGTGTTGGCAGAACTATATCTAAAGGAGATTGTGCGATTACACGGGGTTCCTGCCAACATAGTCTCTGATCGTGATCCAAGATTTACAACACAGTTTTGGAAAGCCTTTCAGCAAGCACTGGGAACCGATCTTCATATGAGTACTGCATTTCATCCAGACACAGATGGAGAAACTGAACGAACGATCAGGACACTGGAAGATTTATTGTGGATGTGTGTCCTAGATTGGTCAGGTACTTGGGAACGGTACTTACCCCTAGTCGAATTCTCCTACAATAACAGCTATCACGCAAGCATCGAGATGTCTCCATGCGAAGCATTGTATGGACGACCTTGTCGTACACCATTATGTTGGGTTGAAGTTGGAGAAAGAAGGATGTTAGGACCCGAAGTTGTCAATGAGGCTACTGAGAAAATAAAGATCATCCGAGAAAATATGAAGAAAGCCCAGGACAGATAGAAGAAGTATGCAGACCAGAATAGGCGTGAAGTTGTTTTACCAGAAAGGAAATGATAGATTTGGAAAAGTTGGGAAGTTTAGCTACTCGATACATTGGATCGTATCGAGTGATGCAAAGAGTGGGAGAGGTCGCCTATTGTTTAGAGTTGCCGGCAGACATGGCGCTTCACCCTGTATTTCATGTTTCTATGTTGCAAAAGCACATCCGAGACCCCAACGAAGTTGAACCAGAGCGAATAGAGAACCTCCGTTCAAATCTAACCTACCCTGAAGGACCTCTACGAATAGGAGAACGCCGAATTAAAAGGTTGAAGAACAGAGAAATTGCCCAAATCCAAGTATTCTGGGGAAAGCAGCATAGGGTAGTGGTACCTTGGAAGATGAAGAAAAGTTTAGAGCTTTGCATCTTGAACTGTTTATGGAAGCTGAAAGCAATCAAGAGGTTGGAACTTCAAACCCCTGAGAATTCGGGACAAATTCTATTTAAGGGGGGGGGAGAGTGTAATAACCCTCACGATCAGATAGCTTTTTACCGAGACGGCTAGGTACCGAGAAAACCGAAAACCGAGCATTAGTACGCTACTTAAGAAAAGCCGGAAAATTTTAAGTTGAAATTTGGCAAAGTTAGCGGCACGGAAGGATTCCTTGGAAAATTTAAAGGATTGAAAATGCCGACGGTTCGTCCTTAAAAGTCTTAGACGACCGGGAAATTAGTCGGAAACCTTATTCTTCGACCAAAGGAGGTAAAATGGTTTTGAGAATAAGAGTTAGGAATATTTCTTAGAGGAAATTAAGTTTTCCTCGAAAGAAATATTTTCCCGACCCTTCAAAAGGTATTCGGCACGTTCGAATTTGCGTAACGAACGTCCCGGCACGATCGGAAACCGCTCGGAAACGGTTGAGGACGTTCGGAAAGGGTTTTAACCCAAGTTTCTTCTTAAAAACGTGACACCTGTGTGCCACTCATGCAAGGAAAGCATGGCACACGAGGTGCCACGTGTCAATTTAAGAGAAAGCTTGGTGGCATTCGTGTGACTCACCCTTTTGGGTCGGTTTGCCTATTTAAGGCCATTTGCTCGTGACATATCAAGCCTTTGGGAAGAAACTCGAGCACCCGAACATACTGAAATAACTTTTCTCGTGTATCCGAACACGCTGAGAAATTTCTCTCGTGCATCCGAACGTCCGGAGAAGCTTTTCTCGTGCATCTGAGCGATCCGAAAGACAATCTCTCGTGCAAAACCAAGAAAACATCGAGAGTCTTTGTGCCAGCGATCGTAGCACCTATCCGGTAAGCCAACCTTCCCGAGAACATGATTTCGTCCGAGTATATGTTTGCCGATCGTGTATCCGATCATACCGATCGTGCAAACAGCTTTGCCGATCGTGTATCCGGAAGATTTAACCGAGCATCCGACTTGCTCCTTGTTCTATTTGCCTTAGGTTCACTCAAGACTAACTTAGGCTCTGTCCAATGACTGGTCGGAGACAGTTCGCGGCGGTAACGTGTTTTGGGCAGTCCGTACGCCTTCGGTAAGGATTTACCCTTAGTACGATTGATCGACTTACTGTTCGGGCATTGAAATTGATAGTTCTCGACTGTGTATGATCAGGTACAACTCGTTGAAAAGCTTGGCTTGTTCAGTCCGTGTGTTGCCGACAGTAGCCTTTCTCTCGGTAAGTTGTTTTCGTGGAAACCGTGAACCCGAGCAGTTCGTTCTAAAAAGTAAGTCTTGATCCGACTGTGTAAACCTTGTTCGTGCACAGGTTTAGCAAGTGGAAGCACGCTTGGTTCTAGTCTTTCCTTAGCCAAAACTCTCTGAATTTCTAAGGTGAGTCGTAGTGCCGTTTAGTTTTCCGAACGTATTCGGCTGCACCGCAAAGCTTCTCGTTCGTGTTAAAAAAATACTTGTCCGTGAATTTGGCCGAACAAGTTTAAAGTTAAGTGATATAAATCACTTATTTTCCTTATAAAATGTTTAACCGAGGTTCTAGCTGA
Source organism: Anastatica hierochuntica (assembly GCA_900406275.1). NCBI lineage: Eukaryota > Viridiplantae > Streptophyta > Magnoliopsida > Brassicales > Brassicaceae > Anastatica > Anastatica hierochuntica. The sequence goes on from OVAN01011285.1 coordinate 14,384, forward strand.
ACTTAATAAAACACTAAAAATGCCTAAGTATATAAAATGTTTGCTAAGTTAAAATCTAAGTAATTTACCTTAGACCTTAAGCTCGCTGTCCATGTTCCCTAACGTCCGTGACTTGATCGTTGCGTGGTGGCGCGTGAACGGGCCAAGATCACGAAGACACGGAAAGACTGGTTCGCTACCATGGCCGTGTACTGCATGACGATGCAGTGCTAGGAGTCCATAACTCCTAGCGATAGTTGAATTACTTATGCTAGTTCCGTCTAGCCTTTGTGGTTTCAGGAATTAGTGTAAGTAATCAAGTGGGAAGATGGGAACCACGGAAGCGGAGCAAGCTCAAGACCCGGGCTATTTTCTTAAAGTTTAAGTGGCGTGTTTTCTTGATTGTTTTATGTTGTGCGATTTNGGATTGTATGTTAGAGGGCACGGATTTCCGACTCACTGAGTAAATTAGTTACTCACGGCTCTTTGTGTGT
>OVAN01011286.1:0-14855 GCA_900406275.1 Anastatica hierochuntica
CCATCTCATGGCAGCCGCTGTCTTCTCTGAAAGATATAGACGCTTCAGTCTTTCCGTGATTGGCAAGTATCACATCCGTTGAAATGGTACACGTGTACGTCCAGTAGTAGGTTGATATCTTGGTTTCCCACAAAAGCGACACTCCTGCAACTTTTCATCATCTTTCCAAAANATTCATTTCTCAAGTAAGTTGTAATCACTTTTAATTGTCATCATCCTAGATGCTAATGATAATTTAGATTGTCCTTCCTACATCCATCGTAGATAGGTTGATTTGTAGCGTCTAACATATCATAAATTTTTTTAGCATATAAGTTCGGTTCCTCGTAATTTGGAACACCAGCAAGTGTAGCATTTTCATTAAAAACAGATGGTGTTTCCTGAAATGCATCTGTAATCATATCATGAAACCTATTTTCTGTTTCATGTTGACGAAAACTTCCTCTATTTAAGTTCCTACGACTAGAACTACCTTCATCAACATTTGAACTTTCCCCATGCGAAAGCCAAACATAGTAATTTGCTGTGAAACCTCTATTAAATAAATGTCTCTTCACGTTATCCATAGCGATATACTTCTCACTACGGCATTTTTGACAAAGGCAGAAGATTTTACCGTTCTCCTGCGCTAGGGGGTTACTAGTTGCCTTGTAGATGAATCCCCGCAGACCATCACGGTACTCTTTTGTAACTTCACCGGTATCTGGATCCCTATGCCGATACATCCATCATCGCAATGCGAAAATCTCGTGCTCCGAAACCGACATTTTTTTTTATTTTGTTATTATTTTTTTTTGAATTGTGATTTGGTGAAGATATGGGAGGGTGGAGGGCTGTATTTATTAAAAAATTTTGCTACTGATTTGCTTGAAAATTGCGAAAGCCAGGTTTGCTAGAGAATTGCTACAAATTTGCTAGCAATTTGCGAGTAGACGTTTCCTCGCAAATGTTAGTTACACATGTCGAAAAACGTTTATATTAATAAATTTGCGACCATATTGCGAGGGAAACCATTTCTCTCACTAATTAGTCGTAAAACCCTCGCAAATTTGCAGTGGAAAAGGTTAGTCGCAATTTACTCGCAAAATTTACGACCAACTTGCGAGTAAAACGTTTTCACTCACTTATTACTAGCAAATCACTCGCTAATTAAGGCCAGTCGCAATTTACTCGCAAAATTTGCGACCCACTTGCGAGTAAAACGCATTCCCTCGCTTAGTACTAGCAAATCACTCGCAAATTTGCGAGGAAACATATTTGCTCGCAAATCAGTCGCAAATTTGCGACTGATTTGCGAGTAAAAGTTTTCCAAGCAAATTCGCGAGTGGTTTGCGAGTGCAACAATTCTCCTAGCAAATCAGTCGCAACTTCCACGCAAATTTGCGAGTGAAATTTTTCCTCGCAAATTGACTGTTTTCTTGTAGTGTTTGTTGAAGATTTGTCGAAAACTTTGGAGAGTGGACCAGTTTACTCGTCGATTTACTCGTCGGTTTCTCTTATTTCTGGGCTTTTATGTTTTCCTTTGAAGCTTGCCTTTGAAGATTATAGGTTTTCCCAGATTTCTTTGCTCTGTTTTTTTCGATAAACTTGGAGTTCTGTTTTATTTTAATTGTCGTGTTCTGTTGTTGTTTCAATGGATGTGGAAATGGAGAAAGCATTGAAAGCGATGACTTGAGAAGAAGAAGAAACTCCTTTTGTTCTTCCAGATTTGCCTGAATTCTATTCCACCAAAAGGAATGTTCTCAACATTATTGGAAGAACTCTTAATCCACCTTTTCAACCAATGGAAGATCTTATATTTGATATGCCTCAGAAGTTTGGGGTGTATAATCAGGTTCATAGAGTTGCCTTGAGTAAGGAGCGGTTCCAATTTATTTTCAAATATAAAGAAGACATGGAAGAAATGTTGAAGAAAGGTGCTTGGACATTTAATGACTGGTCTTTAGTTATGGATTGATGGTTTGAGGTTGAACCTGAAAACTACTTAAGGTTCTTGCCGGTGTGGATTTAAATTCGAAACTTGCCAGTGAACTACTATAAACATCTCTGGATTTAGCTTTAGACCGCCTTGTTCAACCATTAATCTGTAATCTGGTCACTAACATGGTTCAGACTGAGTGTCAAAACCCATTCGATAAAGACCCAGAAAAATCCGGAAAAATCAACCAAAACATGTGATTCGGCTTAAGCCACTGATCCATCCACCCGGTTATTTAACACAAAAAAGATTTAGTTTTCTTTTTAATTAATTTCATTTTCAAAGAAAATTACATTGATGATTTTTTTGTAATCATTAAATTTTATAGTTAATAAATAATATTTAGATTTTAAATAAAGTAAGGAAATAATGTGTTTCATAGTAGAAAATAAAAAATATATAGTTGAAATATTTTGATTATTTTTTTATATTTTCTAGGCTACTATAGAAAATATTCATGTTTACCACTTGAACGAACAAAAAACCTAGTGAACCGAAGGTAATTCGATTCATGTTCGGATCGGCTTTCAAAACATCAGGTCCAAGTTTTAGCCAATTAGATATGTTGCGTGTCAACATGATTTGTGTAGTTAGTGTTTTCATTTTTTCAAAAATTGTATATTGATCGATTCTGTAATGAGTCATGTCCTAATTAACAAATAAAATAAATTCATACATTCATTGATTTATGTAGTGAGTCATATTAAAAAAAGTACAAAAATTACCAAATTTGGAAATGAGGAAACGTGAAGATTAGGTAGAGATTTTCATGGAATAGTGGGAAGTTGCTATGCATATTGCTTAAAATCGCTGGAATCATGTTATATTGTTCTCTTACCTTCATTTTCTTATCATTTATATTTAGATTATAAGGTTAATAATTAAATGAATCAATGATTAATGAAGAAAAGTAATGTGCCTTCCATTACAATTATACATTCATCCTATAATTCCCTTTCATGTTTCTTATTCTTGTTTGGTTCTTTTTCAGAATGAATGATCAACATTCTTCTTTCCTTTTCCATGCTTTATTGTTGTATATTTTCTCATCATTTCTTATGTCTTCATAGCGCACAAACCTAATTTTTTGTTCATCTATTATTAAACTCACAAATATATTTTTTTTTTCAGCAGTTTGCTTTACTAATTAATCGATTCTGATCTTAAAATCGATATGGCATATGGAAGCCTAATGGCAATAACCTTAACAAAATGGAAGCCTAATGGCAATACATTAGAAAAATATTTGGAGATGGCACTTTCTCCGAATTTTTCAACTAGCAAAGAGATTGTCACATTAAGTTCTGACTTTAAGACATATTATGTAATCTCAATTTTCGTCGGAATGGATCTCATTGTATCTATCGATCCCAAGTAACTTTTCAAGATGACTAACGACTAGGTACCTATCGTAGAGAGAAAAGTTGGAGAAAATATTTTCTCTTCTAAGGAAGAGGATGGGTGAAAGCCTCTTGGTCTAGTGATCAAAAATTTAAAGACGTCTACATCATGTTTGAGATTTGATTCCTAGAGAATGCAATTTCTTCCAGATTTTAGACGTAAAGTTTCAAGAGGTTCCAGACTATTGTAGGCAGAACCGTTCGTGATGGTCTCATTGTGGGAAGAGCATGTGCATCAAGGATGTCGTAATGCAAAACCATCCATCGTGGATCCATGTGTTATGAGGAGAGATGCATTGTGGAATCGTTTGTGAAATTGTTCATCTTAGTCTCATAGGCTACAAATAGCGATGGACTACTTGATATTTGTAATAGAATCAAGATTGAAATATAAATGATGTTGTAGCCTTCAATTCGATCAACGTGAAAAGAAAAGAAGGATGGTGAAATTGATCTCTTCTTGCCCTAGTAAGACGAGGGTTGACACGACATTTCCACAGTGAAGACATCTAAGAGACTAAATATTCCTAACTCAAATGAAGATAAGTTATGAATATCTTGCTTCAACAAAAGACTGAGCATGAAGATTTTACAAGTTGGTGATTCATAAGATGAATTACGTTTTCCTTTGACGGTGGAGAGTTGAGTTTCGACACAAATCGATGAGAAGACAACTCCCTTGGACCAACAACTCATTATGAATCCAACATAATTGTGTCGAATTCGGGAAGAAGTTGTGAATCAGAGACCATTATGTTGCTCATCAAACCTTGTTGGATGGGAACTTAAGTACATCGAGCCCACTTAACCTTGTGTTACAATTAAGACTTGGTCTAGTATATCCTTTGTGGCCCAAATCAGTGGCTAAAACTCGGTTGGTCGACTGATCTTCATGATAGTGAAGCAAAGAGAAGTTTACCTTATATGATTGGTTCCTTAGAGCAAGATTATTAGGGTGTCTAAACAAAAGGTTCTTAACTAAAATATTATTTTTTTTAGTTAAGAACCTTTTGTTTAGAGATCCCAATAGTTTTGGTCTTATATGTGTATCTTTGTGATGTGGAGTGGATGTGAATTTGTATCGTCACTTTGCAATAGGTAAGATAGTGATGCAGGGAGAACAAATGGTGTGAACTCTATCAACTTTAGACCTATATCTAAGTCCTAAAGGGATCTTGGCAACAACAATACCTTACCAGAGTAAGTAACAATCATTAGGATCTTTTGAAGCAACACAGACGAAAGATTCATCCCGAAACTGTCAACACACATCGTCGTCGTTGGATCTGAGTTGCGATAGAGAGTATATAGAACTTTGATGGACCTTACTAGAGATGTGAGAGTGTTGAGGTTGAAGAGCCCACCATGCTCAGATCTAGTCATGATGCTCCACCATATGACATCCATTTTGAAATGGCTACGGTTCGAATACCAGATAATTCCATTATTGTTTTCTTTTCCTACACCTTTTTTTTTTTGTTTTTGGACTCAATTTAATTGCTTCTATATTATAATAACATATTTTTTCCTACATATAATTTCCATTGAATTTTCACGTGAAAACTTCTTAGACACACATATGATCATAGATAGACTCCGAATTTACTAACTAAAAAACCATGAAAGTTTATATGTTATTCATGCTTCAAATGTTAAATAAGTATATCTAACCCTTTTTAAAAAAAGTAAGTATTTGTAATTTCATGACTTTTTGTAAACAAAAAATAATGATTTTTTTACACTTGCTATAAGCGACCCTGATTGGTTGTTTCATAAAATACGATATTCCTTCGACGAATGAACACATCAGCAGAGAAGTTCAATAGCAATGCCAATTATTAACAATTTTGTCGACGATTAAATGAACTTATTTCGGCCAGACAATTTACTAATATCCGTGCGAATGCATGGACATGACGATTTTTGTAAAAATTGATCATAAAACAAAAATACTGATAACGTATATGTAATGAAATTTTATCTAAACAGAAGCTTGTATTTGCCAACCCTACAAAAGAAAAAAAAACCACGAGTTAGGGTAAATCAAACGATTCAAAGATGAGCTCATTGATTCAAAAGAAAACACTGATTCACAGACATGCTCATCGACCAAGATGAGTTCCATAATTGGACCCCTGCCACCAAAACATGTTTCAAACCCATAACATCTTGACACATATTTTCCAGTCCGTTTGAAATGTATTTAAGTCGACGTACTCGAGACATGATCAGTTGTGAGAGGAGACACGGTGGATATTTGATAATATTATAGTCGTCGCAAGCAGGGCCGTGCCCAACGTGTTGAGACAGAGGCAACCGCCTCAGGCCCCTCTTACATAATTAGTCTTAAGGCCTCACTTTTTTATTTATAATTGGTTTATTTAGTTAGACAAAATATATATTTTGACTTTTTATGTTAGTTCATTTACTAATGGTAATAGTTTTTACATATTATTTAGATTGTATGTATGTTTCATATTTTGTGTATCTTATGGACGGTGTATATGCTAAATGCATCCATCATCTAGCTTTGTTATCATTTGAGCGTTTTTTCATCTCTTTGGCGAAGAGATTTAAAAATATGAAAAATTAGATTCTATGACCAAAAAACCTTATATTCAACAACCTAACCATCCTTATTTTAATTTTTTACCCTCAAAATTGCCCCTTACCCAAACTTTTACATTTTTCTTCTGACTTTTATAAGGGTTTCAATTGTAAAATACCCTCTTTTATTATTATTATTATTATTATTTGTCCAAAATTTTTTTCTTAGCTTGGTTAGATTCGTAAATATAGTTTTTTTCCCGTTATACTACAAATTCACTCAAAAAAATATTGATGAAGATACTAAGAATATTGATTTTTTCTCTTTGGTTTATAAAAATTTGTAACTCATTTCACATAAGAATCTAGTCATGTATCTTCATCATTATTTGTGTGTAATGTAGATATATATATATATATATATATATGTTATACGAACTAGAATGTTACTTATATTTTTTTTCAAATTTTGAAATTTTTTTGTTAAAAAATTTTGAAGATTTTTTGCTATTATATATTGCCTTAAGCCCCTAAAATATTAAGCACGACACTGGTCGCAAGTTTGACGATATGGTGGATGTTTAACAAGATTGAACTATTTATGAAAACTGTAGATTCGTATTTCAGTTTGTATGAAGCTTGACAATTGAACTAAGATAAAGACGGAGAGTTTTTTTAGGTTATAATTTTTACAAAAGAAAATAAAAAAGGAGGATTGCATTAAGATAAACACAAGTGATTTTTTTTCATTTTTATAAATTCCATAATTTTTTTGTAAGGTTAGTATAGACTTTTACAAAATGTAGACCATTTTCAAAGCATAAAATAATAGAGAGCCAATCATAGGACACCACATAAGCGAAAACCTATTTTTTAGAATTAAAAATTAGAAACCGGCGAAGAGGATTGCGCCAAAGAGATTTGTTATCTCCGTTCCTCTTTGTTTTATGCACGGAAGGATTAACACATCTCTTGAATAAGGCTGAGGCTCAAGGAAGATTACAAGGGCTTAAATTCTCGGATACAGGACCATCAATTCACCATCTGTTTTTTGCCGACGACAGTCTTTTTATCTTAAAGGCGAAAAAACCCATTGCCAAGCTTTGCAAAACATTCTGCAAAGGTACAAACAAGCCACTGGTCAAGAGGTAAATCCTTCCAAATCTTCTATCAACTTTGGGAATTTGGTTGCAGAGGATAAGAAAGCTGAAATAAGAGAGCTAATGAGTATTTACAATGAAGGGAGAGCTAGTAAATACCTCGGTCTACCGGAGGTTTTTAGCGGATCAAAAGTTGACTTGTTAGCTTATATTCACGAAAAGCTCCAGGACAGACTTTCTAATTGGTATTCTAGGAAGTTATCACTCGGTGGAAAAGAGACATTACTCAAGGCCGTTGCATTAGCACTACCTGTTTGCGCGATGCAATGTTTCAGACTTCCTAAAATTACTTGTAAATCTCTATCCTCGGCAATGTCAGATTATTGGTGGAATGCAGAGCAAGGAAGAAAGAAAATCCATTTGGTATCTTGGGAAAGATTGTTTTTGAGCAAAGATCAAGGGGGTCTAGGATTCAGAGATATTGAAGCTTTCAACCAAGCACTTCTTGGAAAACAAGCTTGGAGATTGATTCAGTTTCCAAATAATCTTTGTTCAGCTTTCCTAAGGAGCAGATACTACGACGAATCTACCTTCATGGAAGCATCTTTAGGTAAACGTCCATCTTTCGCATGGCGTAGTATTATGTGGGGAAGAGATCTTTTGCTCTAGGGCATTCGCAAAAAACTAGGGAACGGTGAATCGATCAAACTATGGTTGGATCCTTGGATTAAAGATCGAGAATGGAGACCACCGTGGCAGCTCACTCCTTTTACGGATATCAATGCTAAGGTATCCACTCTTATTTGCCAACATACAGGTCAATGGAAAGATGAGACAATAGCGAATTTATTCTTCCCCAGAGACATATTTATCATCAAAGCAATGAAACCTATGCTCATGCAAGACAATTTCTGGATGTGGATTCATACAAAATTCGGAGAGTATAATGTTAAGTGTGGGTATTGTGTGGCAAACAAGATAAAGAATGGAGAAATAATAAGTCAAGTTGAGTTTCAACCTTCGATCAATCATCTTCTCCAAAAGGCGTGGAAAGTAAAGACAACATCCAAAATTAAGACCTTCATCTGGCGTGCACTGTCGGGAGCTCTTCCTGTGGCTGAAAAACTCATTACCAGAGGTATCAGAATGGATACAACTTGTCCTGTGTGTAACGAAAAACAGGAATCTATCAACCACATCCTTTTCTCTTGCACGATAGCAAGACAAGTGTGGGCATTGTCAAGCTTTCCAACGCCTCAGGGAGGGTTTAGCAACAATTCAATATACACGAACATGGACTTCCTATTCACAATGGGAAGTAGCTTATCGATTCCTTTGGATATAAGAAGGAGTTACCCTTGGACTCTATGGCATTTGTGGAAAAACATGAACTCTATTTGTATCGAAGGGAAACGCTTTGACCCACAGGAATCATCTCGTTTGATTTTGCAGGAATCAAATCTCTGGTTTACAGCTCAGGAAGCTAGACAAGAAGAAGCACTCATAAATGCAGAGACAGTAACTCTACAACAAAAGAAGTGGTTGCCGCCTAAACCGCCTTGGAATAAATGCAATATAGGACCAACTTGGGACAAAGAGAAACAACTAGGAGGAGCTGCATGGGTTTTACGCAATGAACGAGGTCAGGTTTTGCTACACAGCAGGAAAGCAGTATCGGCGGTACATTCCTTACAGGATGCTCAACTTGAAGCTTTACTTTGGACAATAGATTGCCTTAAGGCTCACAAATTATCCAGAGTATTAATAGCATCAGAGAACAGCAGTCTGGTCAACGCCACAAACTATCGAAAGAAGTGGTCGGCTCTCACGACTGAATCTGTGCAGATTACACAAGCTCTTCAAGGCTTACTACACTGGTCACTAGTTTTTGAAGAAAGATGTCAAAACATGGGAGCTCATCTGATTGCACAAAGTGTTACAAAAGATAACAGGTTTCAATCATATGTTGCAGCAGGATATCCTCAATGGCTACAACATATTTTTGAAACAGAGATGATCTGATGTTCACATTATCATGGCTCCTCTGTTTTTTATCTGAAGACTCTAATGGCGAATTTCTTCTCTGTAGTTTAAGTTCATTTCTTCTTTCTGGGTTATTTTTGGGCTCCCAGCTATCTATTTAATCTTTGGGCCGTTGTAATTTAAACTCTCTTTCATTATGGGAAAAAAAATTAGAAACCGGCAAACTCTAGAATTGCGCCACGTCACCCGCAAGTTCTGTGAGATCGCCACGTCAACAATCGACTTCTCATATAATATATAAGTATCGATAGATAACGATGAAAATACTAGTTATATTAGTGTTTTACTAAAGTAATCTCATTCTCATTAGTTATAAGAAAGAATCTACACAAGTGTGAGAAAATATCCTTATCCAACAGTGCTCACAAAAAAACTCCATTCGGTAAGGGTATTGTGGTGTTGGAGAGCGACATGAAAGTAGAAAAAGAATTTTTATGATGATAAACACTATGGGTGGCTCTTGAATTCTATCACCCACATATCAACAGCAATGATGGTTGCTGTTAACAGAAGAAATATTTGGTCTAACATTACTAGTAAAAGACACAGATGATAGAGAGATAATGTACTTGATATTGGGCAGAAGGCTGAAGAATGAGATAGTTTAGAAGAGAGATTGAGACAGAGTGAACCTTTGCTATGGTCACTGCTGAGGAAGGACACAATCTGTTAGATTTGTGCTTTAGACAAAGCGTCAGCCTGCTATCTACACATGGTTGTGAAGCATGGCTTTATAGATATAAAGGCCCTAAGATTAAGAAAATTTGGGCCTGTTAAATTATAAATGTTTAAGAAAAAAGTGAAAAAGAATATCAAAAGAGACTAAGAAAATCATATACTGGAGAGGAAAGAAGCACTGCGAGTAGAATAGAGTAACTTGGTAGCACGCAAGTAAGTTGAATTGTAGATGATGCGAATCTGAATGAAAACGGAGGCTATTTTGTTGTGTTTATGAGTCGTCTTTGTCCCTTGTCCATTATTAATGTTTCTGTTTCTGTGTCCTAAGTTTTTGAGACATATGTGTGGTAGTTTATTTTAGTTCAAAGACAAAAACGACAACACAATCATAAAAACAAAAGATACCAAAGACACAAAACAAGATCAAAACAAAGACTCAACCATGAAATTTGAATACACGTTTCTACTTTAAACACGAAACAAGAAAAGCAATAATCTAATCGAGAAGATGAGAACATGAGACCAAACAAAAATGAATCAAGGTGAACCAAAACAAGTGAATTTCTCATATTGAAAATCTCAAAAACAATTAAAATTAGGATCCGTGAATTCTGGGAAATTTTGGGAATGGTCAGGGTTGATATTATTTTAACGTCGTTTTTTTTTCGATTTAAACTTTAATTTGATCGCTATTCCGAATGGTGAACGCAGATTTTGGAGTTTATGTGGATATGGATACATAATTTTGATTATGTGTGGAAACGGGTGTAAAACTTTAGTTTCGTGGAGCTTTAGCTAGGAGGTCAAAATTTGTGTAGATTTAAGATGACTTGATTGTATGTAATTATAGGTAACTTTTTTGTAATTATAAACTATTGTTCTAAGTAAATTTTTTTTTTGTCTACAATGTTTTATATTAAACTCAAGAGGTACATTTGTAGAAAGCCCAACATTATTTGTCCAAATCCACCCCCAACACAATAAAGGATAAGAACAAAAACAATTAGACATGTGATAATTAGAGAATGGTTACACCTGCTCTGTTGTGAATCACACAACAAATCTTCAACATCTCTCTCTCCTTTAAACTTTCCGACGCTTGAGCAGCAATTCCGCCGGCGGTTATCACCATGGATGAGAAACGCATAATCTTGGACCATCTTGTACCCATCCTTGAGACCCTTCCATCTTCTCGTCTTATTCACAGCTCCGCCGAGATTTCTTCTCCGAACAATAAACGTCACTCTCACATCTCTTTTGGAGATGATTGATGAACTGAGGACTTCTCTTTCGATTTAATCCTTTTGACTTTTGAAAATCCCGAGGTCAATTCGATACTTAGAATATTTTTGGTTTTAGACTCTCACTTCGTTGCTTGTGTAAGCTCGGTTTTTACTAAGATTAGTCGAGGTCCGGATTCTCACAAGAAGATGATTTTGGAAGATGACAAGATGCTCAATAACTTAATCGAGGCTTTGGAAAGATATTAATTGACAAGACGTTATTACAGAAGAGTTTATCTCTCTAAAATGATCTTATTGTCGGTTCATGTCTCTAATTTTTCTGATCTCCTTTCTTAATGAGCTTTGCTCTCTATTTATAGTGGTTTAAAATCTACAGTAATCCGACATAATTATGATTCTTAGCCGAGGTGGAATCCACGTGTCATTTTCGGCATTCTTCCTGTCTTCTCTTTGCATGCATAGGCTGAGAGTGGTGTCGAGACCATTGCATTTATTACGCGTGTCCTTCTTGAAGTGGTTGATGACGAGGAAGTGCGCTGCATTTAATGCTGAGAGACTCGCTCGTCGCTCTCTTCATTAAATGCTGGTCGGCCACTACTCGGTTCAGAGCCGGGCCGAGGTCATGGACCGTTTAATCTGACACTTAGTCATATTTTCATTATTCCTTTAACGGGCTTGATCTCTTCTGTTCAGGGCCCATCAACCTTTTGTTGGGCTGGCACTGTTGTGCCCAGCCCAGACTCATCAGTTGTCCCTCCCCCCGGACCAGTACACGTGGCTCTCGGTGATTGGTCTTGATTTATAGCAAAAGGTTGATGGGCCCACGCGCCGAGCTTGAGCGAGTAGGTTACGCACCTCGAAATTTGTTCTAGGTTATCATTGCAATGGTCCTTTCAGTTTCCTCCTCGTGTTCTATATATTCTCTCCTCCTTCTTCATTTCCTCATTTCTTCTCCATTTGCGAAAGGTAGCTTCTTCTTCTCTCTACTTTCTCTCTCTAAGTTTTGCTTTAGTTGTTCTTGTTGCCTTAGTAGTTTTCGCGTCTACAACGTCTGTTGTTTCTATCTCTTCTCGGTCTTCTTCTTCCGAGTCTATCGACGCCGAGGTCTCTGAAGAAAGAGTTTCTTCAAATAGCAATACTTCGGTTTCACTCACCGAGGATGAAACTTTTGACGAAAAGTGGGAAGTTGTAAAGGCCAAATTGGCTATGAGAGGTGACAAAACGGTCGAAAATATTCCCGAGGATGAGAAGATTGATGTTGAATCTGCTGCTCCTCCAAGTACCATTAAAGGTCATCCCAGTCCTTCTACTATTATCAAATCTTCCAACCCGGCGTATACTCCTCCATAGTATTGGCTTGATACTTGGCAACAACCAAAGAAGAAGAAGGTTGAGGATCCATAAATTGAAAAGGCCGAGAAGAAAACCAGACCTCCTCGATTAATTGTAAAAACATTGTCGTCACCAGAAAGTCTATACATCATGTTTCCCTGGCGGCACTGAGTTCCTGGCTTTGAAGTCAGGATTCCCGAGGATCACGAACACCCCTGGACTTGTCCTGAAGGATGGACCTGCCTTTACGAGTCCTAATTTATATTTGGTGGGCTTTGGATCCCAATCCCTAAGCTTTTTACCGAATTTTGCCGTGTTCGGAGTATTGCACCTAGTCAGTTGATAGTCTCGGTTGTTCGCAACATGGTCAGCATTTTTGTCATGGGTTCTGAGCTAGGCATCAATGTTAATCGGAAGCTTTTTGACGAATTTGTTCGTATATGGGGGAATTCAACTCTGGTCGGCACTTTATATGCCAATTTCAAGAGGAAAGTAATAACCGGGGAGACTTCCAAGGCTCAGAATTGGTAAACCCACTACTTCTATTTGAAAGTGAATGAGGCCTCGGTTGTTGACTCGGAAAGGAGAATCCGATCTCTCTGGAATCAAAACCCTGGTAGCCATTACGGAGCAACTTCTCCTAGAAATATTTTTTTCTTTACTAACACTTTTGCTTGTCGGTTTCTTTTTTGCAGTTAAAATCTTCCCTCTTCGTGGCCTTTCTCGTGAATTTGCCGACAACATTGAACGCATCGAACTGCTCGGCATTCAGAATAGGCCTGAAATTCACACCAAGATACTTGCGATAAGCCTTAAGCGTATCTCTGATGGTAAATCAGTGTTTTTAAATCCTTTGTTTTGTTTCCTCGGTCTCTTCTTAATCAAAGTCCTCTTTTTTTAAACATATTTCCCTGAAAAACCGAGAGCAAGGATGGGAAAAGTATCAACCACGCTCCCAAAGGTTCCACGGAAATCAAGGAAGAAGGAAGAAAACTCGGAGAAGGCTCAGAGTGAAACTGCTGATAAATATGTGGGTCAAACTTCCCAACAGCTTGTGGTAGAGAAACAAGCCCCTCCGGCCAAGACCCCGACTATTACTCCCGAGAAGACTGCCTCCAAATCTTCTTCTAAGGCGCCGATCACTTCGGTCGATCCTCTCTCTATCATCCCGGCCGGGGCCACTTCTCAAAAAGTTACCGAGGTTAACCTTGAAGGTCTGAACTGGACCGATGACCAGTTAGCTTTGGTTGACGTTGTGCCGACCACTCAAGGCAAAGATGGATTGCCTTCTGACAAGGAGACGGTGGCTCATCGTCAAAAAAAGAGGGCTGCTGGCGATGCTGCTGAAGGAGGTAGCAAGGAAAAGAAGAAGAAGAAGGTCCAAAATACCGAGGACCCGAAAGGCTTTCCTCCACCTAAAAAGGTTCAATTCAAACTGAGGGGTCCTCGGTTGATAGAGGATACCTCCGAATGTGCCTCCCTCTTTAGGCAGATCCATACTTTGGAGTCCCCGGTAACTCCAGCCGAGAAGCTCCTTTTCTGGGGTCTCTTTAAGGATATGTCTAAATCCTTTACCGAGGTTTGATTTCTTACTTTGCTCAATCAAGAACTTAACAATTTGATATATATTTTTGTTGCTAACTTTGTATACTCTTTTTCCTTTAGGTCGGGGATATTACAAACAGGGTTGTCGAAGCTTATGACAACCTTGTTCAGAAGCTTAAATCAAAGGAGCAGGCCTTTGAGAAAGAGACTGAGAAGAGGGTGAAGGTCATTGCTAAGGCTGAGAGGGAGAAGTCTGAGAAACTGAGGGAGGAGGCTGCCGAGGTTGAGAAGCAACTGGTTGAAGGTCGACAATACAGGGATGAGGACATAAGAGAGTTCGAGATAGCCCAAAAGACTTGGGCTCTTGAAAAGCAGGATCTGGAAAACAGACTTGCCGGGGAGCAGGAGAGGCTCCGAAAGAGTTGAGAGCGTGAAATCGCCAATGAGCGCAAGAAGGTGCTCTCGTTGCTTTCAGGCCGGTATGAGGCGTTCCTTCAAAAAGCCAAACGTTTTAAGGATGAAGCCAAAGCGACCGCCAAAAATTCCTCCTGGCTAAGTTTGAAGATGAAGTGGAGCTGCTGGAGTTTCTCAAGACAGATTTCTCAATTGATCCTTCTGCTGACTACCTGGCGGAAGTCACCGAGAACCTGGCTGCTCAAAAGGAGCTTGTCAACAAAATGGAGGTTGTAGACCTTAATGACGAGGATCTCGACATCCAACGCCTGTCTGAAGATGCTCTCCTCGGGCAGTATGGGAGTAACCGGAGATCTCTTTCCCTGACCGAAGTTGTTGGGATGAGGACAACAACCTCCAACATTCAAGAGACTTAGTTCTTGGCTCCTTATTTTCAATTCTTCTCTCTCTCTCTCTCTCTCTCTCTCTCTCTCTTCTTGTAATTTTGTAACATCAACACTTTTTCATTTTTCTTTGGTTGAGGTCGCATGTGACCCGGTCTTCAAACAATATTTTTAATGAATGGATCTTTCTT